>VUJU01000447.1:9174-35492 GCA_009835225.1 Aphis craccivora
TGTGTGTGTGTGTGTGTAGGTATAGAGAAAATTCTTGTTTGTAAAAGTTGTGTCGGAGGAACGTTAAAGCCGCAAGACCGCAGTCAGCAAATGAGTTTCGGTTCAGAAAATTCCAACGGACAGACCGAGAAAAAAACCCAACGTCCTTATTAGTGCATCTGACGTGGGTGGATGTGATAGTGATGCTGGCACGATAAGGAGCAGTAGCCATAGTGTAATAGTAGTAGATGATTATAAATTGATACATTCTATGCGGCCCAGTAGGTATAATGTCTAATATTGTTTGTTAGAGGAGGTTGATTTTTTTTTTTTTATTAAATAATTAATTATAATATTTATTTCTGCAGGAATCTTGATAGTTGTTATTCATAAATACGTTATCGACGTTCTTAATTACAGCATAATAATTTATCGGTCATTAGGTATGTTATTCGGTTTGGTTGATTTTTTTTTTTTAGATGTTTTTATTCTTATCACTGTTTCAGTATTATTACAACTTTGTAAAATTACCGTTAAAATAAACATTATTTGTGTGAACAATACGAATTTATAAGAAATGTTATATTTTCAGAAGTTGTAGTACACACAATACAATATTATCTGCTCATTTTAGAATCTTAACAATTAAATAACCTAATCTTAAATGTGCGTTGAATATATTGGTTTAAAAATGAAATATTATATTTATTTATCTGTTGTTACATTTAGAAGGATTAGTTAAAATATTTTAATTTGAAAATTTGATATTGATTTTTGTCAAAGAATTGGATGAAGTTGGTACTTTTGGAAATCAAAAAACTCTAGACTGTTTTTAATTTATCAAGACAAACAAAATTTTTACGTAAAACCGGTTTATGATAAGATTTATATTTTATTTTATTTATTTTATATTGATTAATGAAGTACAAAAATAAATATATAACATAATATCCTTAAAAATGACGAGCGATTTTTATGGTTTTTATTTTAATTTTAATATAATCAATTCAATGTTTATACAAGTCTCGTAGAATTTAAGTATAATAATTTTTAGAGTACAGTGCGTAACACATGCGTGTCTTAGATAAAAAACGAATTTTAGTTTTCATTTAAAATAAAAGTATAAAACATACACGGAAATAGAACTAAAACCTACCTTCATTCATATATATATATATTGTATTCTATAATGTCTAAAATATTTCATCGATTAACTTCGGAATTTCACTATGAAAAAAGTAGATAGTAATATACATTATTTGAATACTTTTAGTTTTTTAAAAATGTCCATGGAGTTTTCAAAACCAATATACGAGCAAAAACTTTTAATTGAATAAGTAAAAAAAAAAAAAAAAAAACAATTGTAAATTTAATCGAAATTTTCAATGAAACATAAAAGTATCTAAATAGATACCTACATAAAATTATGATCATAGTAAACTTTTAAACTACTATGATGTTGGTATTGATCAATCATATCAAAAATATTTAATGGTTATACAATATAACTTCTTTGTGTATTGTAAATAAACAATTATCAATCGTTTAGTACCTATTACAGCTTGTAGACATTTAAATGCAATTTAAATTATTTAGTGAATCCTTATAAAATAATAAAATATAATATGATCTAAAATTATTATAGCCTATGAACCTTCAAAGCGCCTCCGTATTTAATATATTTTATCGAGATATATTTCAGAATTTATGCATTTTATAGAACTCTATGAGTATATTATATTATATTATAATAATATGTTAATTGTATAGTATTACATTTGAATCAGTTATTGTATGTTTCTATGTTATTATATATGCATATATTTCCGTGTACACATATTTCATTACTAAATTAATGTATGGATCCCATAATATGTATTTATTGTATTTAATTTAAAAAAAATAATGATGATTCATTTGTCGTTTTAAGTATATGTTTTGAGTCTTCACTTATCAAACCTGATATAGTTGTAGGTATATTTTTTGAAAAAACATTGATACTTCTTTTTTTGCGTTCATTACACGATTATTAAAGTTAGTTTTTATGGTGAGGAGACATTTTTTTTATAAAATTCGTGTTTTTTTTTTTAATATTCTATTATTTTTAATCAGTTATAAAAATAAATGTATATATACAAAACATGGGTACATGCTAATATGCAACCAACAACTAAACGAAGACTTCGTCGAAGTAAATATTTTTTAAAGAAATTTATGTTTGTATTATTTTTATAATATACCTAATAGTAATACGTGCTCCCACATATATATCTGTAAATATTTATATTATAATGGATACATTTATAGGTACAATATTCAAATATTTTATTCTTACGATAAGTATTTGAGCACTTGTTTATAAATACTATGATATAAAATGAATTGTCAATAAATAAGTCATCCATTATTTGCATATTTAATAATCCATGGATCGAGAAAATATACATTTTAGTTAGTCAGAATTCTTTTAATTATTTTTAGATTACGTTTTTGTAATATGGTAGTAGGGGGATTCATCAAATGTGTACTGTTTGAGTGGATTTTTATGTTCTGAGAGTTGAGAATGATATATTTTATACTATACTATTTTATTTTTTTATTTTTTAAGCAAGTTTGGTTTAACGATGATTCGTATAGGGTATAATACCTTTTAATTGAAAGACAAATGTTGTTTTATTTGTATGATCACGCGATGGATTTGGAGAGATGAATTAAGTAAAACTATAACGTTTCGAGATATTTTAGATGATTACTAGTTCAACTTACTATCAAATTTATCAATTTAGTAAATTTAATTTACTGATGCTTGTGCGGGTCAATGACAAAATATTGTGAACATTTTTATGAGTTTTCGAAATCCTTTTTGACAGCGATTATATTACATCAGGCTCAGTGAAAATAAATTGACTAAAGTGTGACCGATGTTCATCTCATGTCGATAATATGACATAAGTGGAGTTTAGTGTTTGCTTTCTCGCTTGAACCAGAGGAAAAACGTCAGTAGATTCAGATCCCATGTCATACCCATACCCATGTAGGAAATTAGGGCTAGTGAGTAAAAAAAAGTCCATTAAAAATATAGGAGTAGTAAAAAATGGCTACTATTATATAGTTAACGTGTAACACTTTCACTTAGAGTTCTATCCCTCTCTTTTTTCACTATAGACTTCTTCCAATTTTACCAGTATGTGATCTAATCAATTAAAATTGTATATTGTACAATTTAGGATAAAAAAGATAAATTTCAAATGTGTCTTACTTGGATGCGCATTATATAAATTATGCATATAATATAATGTAGTTACTAAATTATAATCAATAATGGATATTGTTATTTTCATGTATAAAATTATATATACTAATAAACTTTGTCTCATTATGAATAAATTAGTAAAATATTAGTTATATTCTTACATGACAATATTAGTACCTAGCATACATGTTTAGGATTGTTATTATAATAATAATAATATTATTCTTTAGAAAAATTTTGAAACGACTAATAAGTTAACATTTTGTTAGAACACAATATTTATATAAAATACAAATATAAAATTTAAAGGCGACATTTTAAGCGATGCGTGAATATTACATAAGTACGAAAATAAATGATTGGTACGATTAGAATAAGATTATTTAACTAAAATAATTATGGTGATTAAGAAGTTACAAATAAGTCAATTTTGTTTAAAAATATTGTTGACAAATGATTAAGAATGTTGTTATTGAAGCAAAATCAAAAAAAAAAAATTGATAAATTTATTAGCAGAATTGAGAAGTGTTGATAGATAAACAATGTTAATAATATTAAGACTGGGAATAGAAGGAAGAAGTATTACATATTAAAGATTTAATCAATTAATTGCGACAAATTTAACTTTTTCTTAATCAATTTTTATGGACAGCAACAAAAATCAACCTTTTTTTCACCCCCATATAATATCATAGGAATCTAATTTAGTAATAATTATGTAGGTCAGTTATTTAGTTATTTATAAATGTGTAATTTTGTTGTCTATTTATATTGATCGTAAAGTAACCATTCTATTACAATACATTTGTCGTTAAATATATTTACGTACATTGAATGTAATATATTTTCAAAATCCTTTGCATCATGTTTTGAAAGTTAAATATATTATTTTTTTTATTCCTCGGAAAAAATTGTATTCCTAGAAAATGTATTATAAAAATGTTTATGTACGCTTAATCGTATACTAATATAAGTTCTTTCAATATTAAATAAGGTTTTTTATTCTCTTTAATATTAAAATGAATTTTTTAACACACCCACTCTAGAACTCTTCACATAGTTTTCGTATTGCACTTTATATACAAAATTACACACTTAGCCATCACATATCAGTATAACATATTATGACTTACGATACATAGTTAGTATTGTAAGATAAGGTTAAATTACGTATTTTTTTTGAACAATCTTTATATATATATATATTTTTTTTTTAATATTTTTTTGGCACCAGAAATGAACTGTTCCTGTTTTATGTCCTCTAAATGTTGTCGATCTTTCAACACTTCGATAAATATCCATAATGTTGGATGATATGCACTTTAAAAAGTTAATATTAGATTATATATTATATTAAATTAAATTATAAATTTAATAATATATTTTTAACAATAAATTTTAAAAAACTAACCAAGTAATGAACTGAAACCTCTATGCCAACCGTCTACTGTATTTTTAGTCTTTGGCAATAAAGTACTTGCCGATTCATAACAATTCCATAAACTTATTGAATACTTTGGTGATCTAGGACCTTTTCTTCGATCCATTGGGCGGCCTATCCAGGTGTCTTCAAAGTAGTCAATAAGTGGTTGTTAAATGTTTTCGTTATCTGTGTATAAGGTATTTGGAGGTTAAAAAGTGACAGAGGATTCGGCGGTGCATAATCATTAAGTTGCCGTACTCTTCTTAAAGTGTGTTTTAAATTAGATATTTCGAGTAATGCACTAGATATCACTGGATTTAATTGCGATGAAGCAATTATTTGGTGAGGGTTATCTTGTGACGACAATGCTTGGAATTTCATTCTCTGGACTTCTTTTTTTACTTCTAACTTAAATATATTATATGGAACGCGGTTATGCTCTGAAGGCTCTTTTTTAATTTTATTATCACTTGTAGTTGTTAATCGACCTTTACATTGCATATCTATATATTTCCAATACTTCGATTCCTTGTACATTTTTTCCTCTCTATAAGTTTAACTATTATACACAATAAAAGTTTATTTTTATTAGATTTAATAAATTCCATAACTCAAAAACCAAATTTAAAAAATACAGTTTAAATAGAATATAAGAAATAAAATAATAAGCACAACACTTAGTCAATAATTGTCACGATGTCGAACGTCGTACAAAACTATTTGATGTCCATATAGTATAGGTGTACGATTTACACTATTCACTATAAAAGTGATAACGGATATTACCTTTAGTCACAATAATAATGACAGACTAATAAAGATAATGTTATTTTTTCTTATTCTCCGTTTAATATTTACTATAAAAACAAGAGTTTTCCCCTAAACATTCGATATATTATTTTTCGCCATAATTTAATTTCGTTATTTTTATTTTCGATATTTTTAATTCGCTATTTTTTTTCGCTTTTTGGCCGGTTACCCGATATATTATATATAATTATTATTATTATTATTTTATTTTTTTATTATTATTAAGTATATATTATATTTTTGTATACTTATTTTGATGACAACTAATAATTGGTAACATTTATTGATCGAGTCTCATATATAAATCATTCACATGGTTAAATTATTGAAATGTAGGAAATGCAAGTTTTCAGTCAGATTATTTTCTATATCAAATATTAATTTCATAATATCATATAATTTTCATTTACATTAGTTGCTTTACTAAATTTTCAATTTTTAACCATCTTCGTATGGTCAAAATGAAGATGAATATTTTTAATAATTATATTATAATTTTTATTGCACATACTTTAATGTGTATACAAATAATATAACATATTATGTACGTTAAATATGTATTTGGAACTCATTTGAATATCTATATTATATTAAACTGTATCATAAGTCCAAAAATATATCCAACACTTTAACTCCATTCTAAATATTTATAATATTTAGGGTGGTAGTATTATTAAATTCTCCGAACATGTATTATATTTTTTTGCGATAAAGTAAGTTTTTTTTTAAACTCCCTTCATTGGGTCTTATATACGTATAATGTTTATATTTTTCTACACTCAAAAACGGCTATCGTTTCTGAAGAGGGTAGTTTTTTGGAAGGACATTTTATATGGTTGTCCTGCGGTCAACAGTTGCGTACATACACGACACACATAATAGGTGTATCTGGTATAATGTATAATAGCTAGTACTTCCATCGTTGTGGGCGTGGAGAGACTGTCACGTGGGACTACAATACCAATATCATTATCGGATGATTTATCATTGCACTTCACTTTCATCCTTATTGCCACCACCACCAACGACCTCCCCACCGTCTTTTCCATGTAGGCCATAACCATAGCTAGAAAACTTGGTCCACTTTACACGATAGGTTGGTCCGATGAAGAGGAGTGACACAGTGTGGCTAAACGCAGTAAACTCGACTAGTTGCTCATGTGACCCATTGCCAACGTCATATTACGGAACCATTCTTGGCTGTGGCGTTTCTGTGGACATTAAGACGCTTTTGGGGTTTGCAAAACTTTTTGAATCAATATTAATGAGCGCCGCGAGAATTGTATTCACCCCCTAAAATTAAAGTGTATACATGGTGAAATGGTGGCGATTACTTTGCAAGGATATGTTCGGAGTAGGGTAAATATTTTTTATCAGTTTAGTGAAAGAACAACGTCAAAAGTTTCGTTTGAAGTTCAAAGCGAGTCAAATAAGTTAATATTATTTGATGGGTTGAAAATAAAAATAAAAAATGAATAATAAAATTCACCACTGTGCACGTTTGAGCACACCGTTTGTCACCATAACACTGTATAACCGGAAGTTGTTAATACGTCTACATCATGATATATAATAACTGGACGGATACCTTGTTAGACGTTTTTTTTTTTTTAATCTGGACTATTATAATGGCTCTGACGATAGAATAAATATTATATGCATACCGCTACTACCGACTATGAAAAAAGTGACCAAGCACAATTCTCATAGTAGCAGTTATCATTATTTTAAATGATATAATTCCTATAAAAGTTGTTTGAAAAATAGAAAGGGTGAAAGAGCTGTTAATACTGGTAGAAACAGTTATTGACCGATCTATCTAAACTTCAGAGGGGTTTCTATGTCACTACTTTTTGTGGTAATATTGTAAGATGCCTGTAGTAATAAAATTTCAGGTAAATAACTGAATAATTTTATTTCTGTTTTTAAACTTGAAAGTTGCATTATAAAACTACTTAATTAGGTACATATAAAGTCTAACACGTATAGCACCAATCGTCGAATATGTATTATTTACGCGTATACATACAAGGTGATATTTTTGTGACTAATGTGACTAATACATTTCAAAAATATTGAAGTTTTTTAAAAAATATTTCATTTACAGTCATGTAAATAACAATAAAATAAAATAATGATATTTTTAACTATTTTTTATTCTTAAAACGTTTTCAATTATGATTTTTATACGATAAATAACATTTTTAAATTTACATTTAATACCTACCGAAAAGTATTTGTAATATTTCGACTTATGATAATCAAATTTCTGACTAATGGTTAATAAAGGACAAAGGTTAGATATTTAAAGTACTGATGAGTGAAATTGAGTGGCACAAGGTAACCTAAAAAATATTGATACTCTTTGTTCATCTATACTTTTACTATTAATAAACTATTCTAATAGTAAACTATTCATTCAAAATTAAATTTGTATATATTTAAATACTCAGTATAATTCACTCCGTTATTATATATTATGTTTTAAATAAATTGTGAATAATTAGGTAAATCAATCTCTATTAAAAAATGTATATCTATTTATTATAATTATTCTGCATGATATAGCGAAGATTGTTATAATATACAAATTAATGAATTAATTATTCTGTAACTGTATAAAAAAAAGTATATTTTAAAATATAATTTTGTTTAGAAACCTAGATTTGAGCGGTGTTCTTACTGAAATTGATAAATTTCGTGAGTCGTTATTATATAATCGGTGACTTTCAGTTTTTACTATTTATGCATTATCGTTCAAAACTAAGTAATTGATAATCAATTTTTTCCGGTAACCTCAAACGTTCTGATAACGATTAGGTTACATAACCCTGTTTAGACATTCATATTTTTAAAATAAAAATTAAAAAATTCACCGATCCAATCAAGACCCAAAAAATATCTAGTTTATATTATTATAAATTTGTGCATTCAGATATCGAATAAGTATAAGAATCCAGTCAAAACGTCTAGATTTGGTCACAGATGTTATCGCATAATGTACTTTTTGGTTGTTTTTTGTATGTTTTTACATTATTTAATAATGTGTTAAGTATTACACTTAGGGTATGTATGTAGGTCAAGGTTATAGGGTGGTAAAGCATGGCTTAATGGTTTCATATAATATACCATAAATATATGTATATAATATATATATATCATATACGCCTAACGTCGATTAACGTCTCGCATGACGACCAAAACCACGTTTCGTGTACAGTTTCTTCACTCGTTGTTAAATATAATAATAATCTGGACATTTTGTGCAATGCTCTTTAAATATAATTGCTATAAATTATTATTGTTTCCGATTTATTTTTACTCTTTTCATTTAAATAGGAAGTAGGTACGTGCCATAAGACGACAAACACTGAAAACTTAATAATAATGATGTAATAAATATTTAATAAAATGGAATTCAATGTCATGCAACAAATGTCTTTGATGTACAATAAACTGAACATCTACTTCTTATTAAATCGACGAAAAATATATTAAATTATGTAAGCTTGCTACAATATTGGAGAATATCATAAATCGTAAAAAAATATGGAAAGAAAAACACTTATTTTCAAATAACTCTATAACCAATCATATTTAGATTAACCGTGTGGTTCTTAGCTTAAAATATTTATTTACACTAGAAAACATAAGAAAATCTATAAAAAGTATCTATAAACACTGAAAGTATTTTACAACAGTATTATGTTCCGTAAATATATTTAAATACAATAATAATAATATTTTTGTGAAATTGAAGTATGCATAATATTTCTATATTCTTGCTCATAATCTACGATTTTTATGAAAAAAAATAGTAGATGCGTGACATAAAGAGTAAGTTTATTTTAATTTTATATTTTGATAATAGGCTTGCAACGTAAAAATCCTCCTTATTTTTGTCGTTAAAACATTAATGGTCCACCATCATACTTGACCTTAGTTTTTATATTTTAATCGTAATTCTACGTTCCATCGTCATTTATCTCGGTAATTTATTTAAGCACATCGCCATAAAGTGACCAAATAATGTGCTTTAGACGGACCCGTTTTCAAAGTTAATTTCAATCCATTGTCCGGGGTTCGGCGCGCCAAATTTCAAGTTTTCACATTATTCATTTTGATAGTCATGAAGGTCGTTAATATTATTTTATTGCGTGTTGTACCATGTTGCGTCTGTACCGGTAAACAATTAACTTTTCAGTAAAATTCGAAAATAACAAAATGATTTACTTAGAAACTTGAAGCTCCAATATTAGCTAATACATATATGTTTATATATATATTACACATATATCCATGTACAAAACACGATTTAAGTTGTGTTAAGCAGCGTCAATCGATACACACCTTGTTATTAGTTGTTTTAACTGACGATATATTTACCTTGGCAGAGAAAAAAGTTTGCGTGTGTGTTATAGGTTAGGTCATTTAGTGTCGTTGTTTATTTAGTTACATAATAACCTATTAAAAAAAAATCATATAAATTCAGAACCGATTTTTTAAAATTATAAACGTTTTGAAATAAAACCTACAGTATTATAAGTACAAGTGAGCGTATATATTTTTATTTTTAGTAATTAATTGTCTGAAAATCATCACAAAAGTGTCCATATTAGATATTATAAAGATGAAACAATTCACGGTTAAAACTTAAACGCCTAGATTAGTTTAGATTCATTAAAACATCATAATTTATTTACCATCTACAAACATCAAAAACTGTCAGAGTTTATAAAAAAATAATTTTCATTGCAACACTGTCAAATACAATTCATTTATTGTTGAAAGCTCGAATTCTAAAGCTTTACTACATTGTCTACCTGTAAAATGTATACGTATTATATATGTATGAATATATAATATTCTAGAATCTGTACAAGTTTTAATAAGCTTGTATTATGCGTGGTTAAACTTCAAAGCGTAACGCTGAAAGCATCGACAAAATTTAATAAAATATCAAACTTCGTATGCGGGCAATGTTTATTCTTCCAAATTTAACAGGCACACATACAACAATATTATAATGCCATTCTATAATTCAATTAATAATAAAATAATCGCATTCTTAAGGCGTAAGAAATTTATTGATGAATCCAAAACCTTTACGGCTTTGATAAAACAGATGAAAAAACTACACATTTTTTTTTCAAAGTAAATTGATGTAGGTTACAAAAATTGCATACTTTATAATTTATTTATAAATTCATTAGTTTTATTGCAATTTCCATTATAATACATAGACTATAATATTTCAAGAAATAAGTTTGTTTTCCTCGGGGTCATAAGTAGTTAGTAAACATTAAAATATAGCAATCACGATATTAAGAAACTATGTCAAATAAAAATAAATCATGATTCATGACCAATTGGACACAGAAAATAATAAATTAAAAACATAATATTATATAGGTAATATTTGAATGACGTTTCGTAGAGCGTTTACATTATACATTGAATTTGACTGATGAAGTGGTTATTATATTATACGTTAGAACAAATATAAATTATAATCTGCATTCATTAAAAACTATTATAATGGTTTTTATTCCATAATATCACTATAAATTACATTAATTTTTGGCAGAATAAAGAAAATAAAAATTCGGTTACTTTTGACGAAACACCATCGAGATATCTGTCTAAGGATCAATCTTCATAGATTGAATTTTATGTAAATTAGATCTACATTGCACTAAATAAACACACACACACAGATAGATTAACGCACTACCTGTTATAAACACGTCTTAAAAGATATAAATCGAGTACACATAATATGTACACGCTTGTAAGAGCATAGCAACTGAAGAGCTATTATTGTTATTATTATATATATATATATAATTTTTTTCCGTACACATTATATGAGAGCAGCAGATTTATGATAACACATTGCTCAAGTTGAAGTGCTCGCTACCATAATATAACAAGAACCATGTGCGCACAGATGTTTCAGGAGCACGCAATTTTATTTGTTCAACAACCCTCTTTTAAGTCTTGTTTTTATTTTTTTTTCTTGTATAAGCCGCTTGGATTTCGCGCTATTTCCTAATGAATTTTATGTGCATATATATTTTATTTTTACATATTTGATATAGGTACTCTAATGATTGTAGACTATTCTTCTTACAGAAGTGGCTTATTCTTGCGATGGCCGTACGAGTTCAATGGTATGTATAAACTGACTCGGATTTCAACGATCAAGATGTAATAATAATTTTGTAATAATCAGTAATATATTATAATATTTTACAACTTACCAACAACTTTTGTTAAGTGCTTATAGTATCCATTATACAGCAGGCCAATTATTATTACTTTGTATTTGGCGATCCTGTATATATAATATAATATATGTATATTATCAATGGTGCAGCGCTGAATGAGTTACGATTATATTGTATAGTTAAGTCACTAATGTTTTGGGGTATTTAAATTAAAACGAAAGAAAAATATCATCGATACTAAACTTTTTATATAGAATATGATCACGAAAGATTATTAATAACATAGTAGTCCAAGGAATCGGAATCTGAATTAATTGACTGTGAATTATTGTGATATTTATGGTATTAAATTTATAATACAATAACGTTTCGCCAAAAAATGTACGAATCCGTTGTTCAGATAAAGGAAGGAGTAGAACTTTAGTAAATAATTTAACAACGACAAAATAATAATTATTAATTTTTTCTTATAAACTCCTTTGAAGTATCTGTCGAGCAAAAAATAATATTAATTACAGACTAAAATTCTTTGATTCAGGTTTTTTTTTATGCTATTATCAGACGATTAAAAATGTTTAAAAAATAACCATGACATACGTCTGGTACTCAGTCATTTCATAAATCACGGTCTAAATTTATGAGAACAAAAAATAAAATCATGAATTATAAAGTATTGCATGTAAATACGTCATGTTATTAAAATGTTTTTATAATATATATATATATATAACCATGTTACTGTTTTAAAAATGTATAATCGTTGAATTAACCTTTTTGACAATTAGTGTTTATTCTGACAGCTTTAGAACAAAATCGTAATAGAATCAAAATTAAATTAAATATGCTTGATTTGACTTCACTACATATATTTTATCTAAAGTGTATGCTAAATAATTGGGTGAATCTATTTTTCAAGTATCCTTTGTTTTAAGGATATAAGGGAAACGAAAAAAAAGAAGTGTTAAACGTCTCATAAGTTTTTAAAAGTCACTGTAAATATTATTCGACTTAGTTAGGTCGACTTTGTCACTATATTATTGTTGTACACCTGTAATAATTTAATTTAAATTTAAAAATAGATATTACACATTTTTTTTCGTTCTATTATCTACTTATAGATAACATGTGTCTGCTTCTTTTAAATTATAATATTGCACACATATTTTAGATATGGCACATACCAAACCTTTTTGTTTTATTAAAATTGAAATAATTTATGATACCTTATTTTTCAAATTTATGTTCATTACTTTTTTGAATATTATAATCCACCATATAGCATATCTATATAATCAACATCAATAATTTCAGTACCAATCATTAAAATTATATTTTAAAGGATAGTGATTTTTGGTTGTATAATTAAATTTAACAAATAATGTTTTCAATACATTATATAAAAGGTAAAATTTGACATTCTGTAAATATAAGTAATATACGTTTTTTTTTAATGCATACTAATTTAAAGGTTAAGGATTCAATATTCATAATAAACAAAAACTTAACTACAATTATACTATAATACTAACAGTATTTTTTATAAAACATTTCAACTAATTACAAATAATATTAATTAGTGTCCATGGATTTAAATAGGTTAATATTCATATTTTAACTGAATATTGATAAATTATATAAACTATCTAAATATCTTAAAATATTCAATTACACAAATTCAACCATTTTTTTTTTCATTTATAATATATATATATATTCAACCAATTTACTACATTTTACAAAATAATTATCACAACTTCATAAAATTCATATCCAAATAAATTATAATACTTCCACCTATAGTATTATTATTATTATTTACCATAAAAAATAAAATCAATAGGTCTGCAATTTTGCTTCACATCATCTAAATTCGTTTTGTAATTATAATCAATAAATTAAAAAAAATATTCGCTTTAAAAATTACATTGTATTAGCTGTATGGAAATATAACTTATAAGTATAATTGATAATTAATCGTGCTGAAATGTCCTAATTCTTATGGATCTGGTTGGTTAAGAACATCATTACCTGTGTTACTTATATAATATTATTTTTAAAACTAATTATCAATAATTTCCAGTAATATACATTATAATAATTGTGTAATACATACAACGTTCTTATAGTTTTAAGTCTTAAAGTTCTTATAGTTTTTAAATTCAAAATAATAATAAAAAAAATAATAACACGGTTCGTAACATAGAAAATTTTGTGTTGCTCAAAAAATACAAAACTGTCTAGAATATTTAATAATATCATTTTATTTTATCAGTTTGTACAGTTTAATACAACATATTTTTTTCACTAGGTACATTTTTCGGGGTAATTAAAACCATGTTGTGACCCAATTATAAAGCTCACGCAACATACAATTTGTTCGGGATCTACCAGTTGAAGACCACTGCTCTATATCATAATATATTAGTCATATATAAACATAAATATCGCAAAGTAAATGCAAAGTAAAATTCACATAATATTAAAATACAATGTAAGATTTACGTTTTCTATTAACTTTTTATATTTGAAATACGATTTGTAAAAACACATATATATTTAATCAAATGGCTATTTAGCTAAACCTCAACATATTTTTCAAAACTTCCATTAAGTTTGTTCACAAATATGAAATAAGATTATGACTTTTTTTTAAATTTAAAAGTTTTACAAATGAAAAAAATACTTTTTAACAATATTTAATGACGCTTAATATTCATTCTAACCCTAATTTATATATATATATATATATATATAGACTATACAGTAAATCTGATATCTGACCCAAAATATTATATTGCTTATATAAATTACGTGTTACTTGATGACTTATAACTAAATAATGATGTGACGACGTTCTCAATATTACGTCGAATGTCATTTGTCGTGAGTTAAAAGTAGATAAAATCAAGAAGGGTAGTAATTGTTGAGTTACCAGAAGACAGAAAAAAGAAACAAACGACAATGTTATTTTTGTTCTCGTAGAGAAAAAAAAACGAAACCAAAATAAATCCAGTCGCTGCAGAATGGAAATTGAAAAAAAGACTGCTTCATGGTGAGCGTGCGAGTGTGTGCTCTGGACGACCGTTTTATACATCATGTTCGGCGTGTGTTACGCACGACGAGATCTCTTTGGTCCGCACCACTTATAGATTCTTATAATACGCATTATTTATTATTATTTTGAATATACCTATATTATATGTATATGTATATATATATATATATATATATGCATAGGTATATTACGCGTTGATAATGTCTTTGATTTTTATATAGTTCGTCGAAGTACTGGTGGCGATGACCCGCGTCCGGCCTCGTGGCGTGACTAATATCTCTGATAGTCATCATTGGGTATCAGAGAGATACACTCACACGCGCTAACACACACACAAACTGCTAACGTTTACGGTGTATTTCCTCAACAGGCGAGAGCTGCCGAGGGGGAAACAGAGTGTAGGGTATGGTCGGCCGAACACGCAGACCTTCGTTTAACACTCGAGTTGACACCAACGTCGACTATCGCTTCCATTGTCGGTCATATTATATCGTAAATTGTACGTAGAGATATATAATATTATTATAATACACTTGCATTTATTGTTATAATGTTTTTATTGTCTACGTGTAGCTTGCGGGGTTTATTGTGGACGTATCGTTAGCGCAGTAGGTAATGTCCGCACCTTATTACATCTCCGTAGTTTAGTAGGTATCTACCTGTCCATTTCCAGTGTTTCGTTACAAGAAGGTCTATTATATTATATTATAATGTCCAATATTGTGCAATTTTAAAAATGTGTTTAATTTATATTCCAATAGCAATATCAGTATTATAGAAGAAAGTATACCACGATAGCAAATGTCATATAATATTATGAGTATAATAATGGCTGGCAATACAGCACTATAAAATATATTAGATCAGCAAATATGACAACCCTTGAAACAGCACTACGATCGTAGGTCAATCTATACATTTTCTAAATTATAGTACTGTGGCACGTGCAGTGTATCAGACATCAGTCGACGAAAAACGAGTTAGTTCATTCACATAATACATTCACTACTATGTAATATAAAAAATCGGTTTTTGTGTTGACTCAGCCTCATTCATCATAAACATAAACAACTGAAGTTGTTACATATCAAAATTTTAGTGCATAATTTGTTATGGTTCATAACTGGTACTAGATTTAAATACCTATAAATACTGACGTAGTACAAGAAATCTTTGGCAAAATTATGGTATATCTCTTATACCATAAAAATGGTCACCATAGTGTAGTAACCATTATTGATGAAGTTTATGTGAAACACGAAAATTATTCATTGCTTTATACATTTTTGGATATTATACGGTCAATACTGCAATGATTAAATTCATTATATACATAATATCATAAATGTTCAAGGCTTAGCAATAAGAAAAAAAGCAATCGATTCGTTTCCTATATAATATTATATAGGTAAACAGGATATAGATATTATTAAACAATTTAATGGATGTAACAATAAGTTTATATTTTATATGTAGGTATAATACAAAATATAATAATCGATTTTTTTTTTTTTTTGATTTTTTATACATCGTATTTTTAAGAAATTTAATTAAATCAGAATAATAAATAAATATAAATACATTGTTCTTTGGTTTTATTCAAAACGTGAATGCAAATAGCTTTTTTTTATTTATTATTATTATTTTATAAATAAAAGATTTCGAGTATTTCATTGAAATTTTTAAAAATGATATTACGTTTACCTATTGTTTCTGTATAATTCGTCAGTTTTAATAAAATAAATAAATGAACAAATAATTTAATATTATATAAAATTATATTTTACACTATTGAATATTAATCAATAATTTCAAACAGTGTGCTAATATTATTGTTTCAAAAATAAATAAAATATATCAGCTAGTTTTTAAAGTAAAAGTAGTGTTTATGTTATTTTTTTGCTTATATTAATATATAAATATATATATGTTTTTTTTTTTTAGAATTCTAATTTGAAAATGAGAATTACATTATATCAGTTAATTTCCATTATTGGATATTTTTATATTCTATCTAGACGACCTTAATATTACAATGTATATTATATTTAGCATGGGGACACAATGTTATAACATAAAAATAAAATATGTAATACATTTTATGTGTGTAAATCATTATATTAACTGAAAAGTAAATTGTTTTAAGATAATATAATGCCAATTTTTATTTAATGCCTTTACTGCAATGTATAGAAGTAAAGTCATGTTGCTGTCCTAGAGTTCAATAGGAGTATAATATGTGTATGTGTATGCGCGTGTGATTGCGTTTGTGTAAAAGAGTGACAGTCTTATGTGGATATGTTAACTGCTATCATATTATTGACCTCAGTACAATATTTTATGTGTTTTTTTTAAAGCAATAAATTCAACCATAACAATTGTGTTATACTTTTTGTTGTAATCGTTTTACGTGTTTAACCTTTGAAACTGATACAGACTAAGTTCTAAATAACATTTGAGTCATTAATGATGCGTTTTTGAACAGACTGAATCAGGCTATGGTCTTACAAACGAAATGAGTTGTTAAGATTATAAATGTATCAATCATAAAATGATAATATTATATTATGTCATAGTATCTCAACTCACTATCAGTCAACGGTGATAGCCAAATTAATATTTAGATATGGACCATTAAGGAGTATTTATAGTTAACAACAAATATCAAATATATGATATTCAAGAAATTGTACCAAATGTAAGTTATTTACAAAAATAAATATCATTTAAGTACATAACAACATAAGTGCCCATTTTAGCTTAAAACAGCTAGGATTTTACGTTATGAGTAAGCTACAATTTAATATTACAAATGCAAGTATTGGTTGTTTCTAACGACAAATAACAAAACAATATAATAATACTATTATATAAGTATATAAATATTAAATATATTTTTATGGTATACAAATTACAAATATATGAAGAGAGAAGGTATAGAGTTCATGGTTTTACCAACATATTTATGTGTACCTAAATTTAAAAGGAATTTAAGGTTTTTTTTCTTTATAATATGATATTATATTATATTTGAACTGGTTCTTCGTAGTTCATCAATAATAAATACATAGGTAATATTTGTATTAAATACTTTGTTAAAAAGTCGAAAAGTCACTTAAAATCAATAAAATCACACGTGTTTGATTCATAAAAACAAAATAAAATGTTAACAATTTAACTCACTTTAAATTATAAATTGAAATAAAGAAGAGATTATGATAATAATCATAATTATCAAGTGGAAACGAGTGATTTTTTTTTTTCCATTCCCATTAAATATTACATCAGAAAAGGACATGTTTAGCAACATCATAAATATGTTTTGGTTTAGAAACAATGTATTATATATTTTTTTTATAATTTATAGAATTATAAAACATGATACAGGCGGTAATTGACTGTTTATTAATTAAATCAATTTTGAATCAATGTTATACATAAAAATGTTTCGTTTTTAAACATTTTAGCTGAATATGAGTACCTAACTATTACATTTTTGTCTGTATTTTAAAGGTAAAAATTCTATTAAAATAAATTTGATGTATACAAGTATAATAAGTGGTAAGATAAAATATTTCACAAGCCAACTGCGTTTTTAGTGTCTATAAAAAATGTATTTATTTTTGTAGAGTATTACATTTAATGTACTTGTTTTCTATATTGTTTAAAGAATTTTAAATTATAATTAAACATTATATTACCTGTTGTTAATAGTTCTATATGATATATATATATATAATTTTTTTAACTAATAAATATTAATATATTGATTATATTGCCACTGGTATAATACATGTGTATTGTGTATAATATTTTATCGATATTTTTTATAACTAAAGAGTAGTTTTATGCGTATGAAAAATCTGGAAAATGTTCGATGATTTTTTTTTTCCATTACCATCATAAATAGACTCTTCGAGTGCTGTATAATAGTCACCTGTCTATCAGCTGTATAATATGATTGTCATAATATATTCGTTATATTTATGAAGCATCGTGTTATATTAAATTTGAAGATTAACGACAATGTTTATATATCACAGGCTACAAATAATAACTATGATAATAAAAAACGAATAATTTGATGAATTTAAATTTAAAACGTACATTTTAATACAAAACCTAGAATATGTAATTTTATGCAAAAAACTATTTTTAAATTAAACTACTTTACTTGATTCTGATTTCATTTACATTAAACATTTCCCATATATTATAATATCCCAAATTAACAAAAAAAAAAAAAAAATTCAACGACCAGTTTTGATGATAATAACAAATTCATTGGAGTGAATTTAGCTGCAGATACAACATTCACATAAACTATAAAGACAATTACCTAATGTGTCTTGAGTTTTAGAACATTTTATAATTTCTAATATACGTCATATAATAATTCAATTGTAACTTATAATATTTAGGTATTGAAATGTCCTGAATTTGAACTTTGAACTTACAATAATTCTTTATCGTTCTTATGTCGACCGAAATATATTATTACTTTTATTGTTATAGCTTAAATATAAATTATTTGGGTTATTTTAATATTCAATACAGAAAGCATTTATTTATTATTTTTTTTTTTTTTGATTTATAATATCATTTTTACTAGATTGTCGTTTTAGTAAAACCTTGGACAGAACCCGTCTACTGTTTGAATTATAATATTATACGTATATACTATATACATTCAGATATTCGACTTATTACAAAGGGTTGGTCCGACGGATCGATTAAATAACGTATTTATTTGTAACATTATTTATTTTGTATTTTGCTATGGATGTAATCTATTTGATTACAAATAAAAATGAGTTTTACGAAATGTCATTTGAAATTGAATTCTCTACCGAAAACACTATTGATATAATATATGAATACCATTATATTTTGTAAAATACAAATAAAACTTTGTAAGCATTTGTGTCAGTAAGGTTAGACAACTACACCATTATTAGTTTCCATTCTCTTTTCCCTGTCATTCAAAAATCGTTTTACATTAGCCGTATCAAGTTAATCTTATTTTTATCTTAATATTTTCTTTGTATTACAGAGAACGCAATGTTCACAATCTAATATTTCTGTAACTGTTATATACTTATAACCATAATAACTGTGAATTGCCACCAGTAATAATATTATTGAGATTATCTAAAATGTTGTACTTTAAATTATTTAGTAGGCGGTGCTGTACAGATAAGACACGTTATAGTTTTTTCATTATTATAAGTTTTAGTAAAATACCAAATATGTACTTAAAGTACAAAACATGTTTTTTTCAACTATTTTATTATTTTTATTTCAAATAAAATTTTTTAAAATATTCAATTTTAATTCATTATATTTTCTTACACATCACATTAGAGGGATATAAATATATAATATATCTTATAAACATAACATGTACAATATGAAGTCCATCCAGCTTTTACTCACATTCGTTATTTTAAGGCACATACCAATATGTAAGGGAATGGTAGTTCTCTGCGAATACCATCACACACATATAAACTTCGAGACAGCCCTACATTTCTGTCCGTAAATAATAATAAAACTATATATTAACAATTATTAGACCAATTTACATTTATTTGTAATATTAAAATGCACAATACTTTTTGTATTCTCGAGCTGTGGTTATAATATATTCAAAGGAAACTAACTTCTATTAATCTTCCCTGAATATAAAATATTTAACTGGTTATCCTCGAACACAATACAATGAGTTATATAGGTAATAAATATTTCCATATTTTCTTAAAATTCAAAATATTTAAACGTAATATTATTGCTTTATTATTTAGGATTGTCTATATTTTATATACCTAAAATAATCTTTAATATTGTATACTATTGGTTTTAATACGCTTGGCATATAATTGAGATGATTGACATGGTATGCTTTTATATATAATATTATGTTAGTTGATATTTCAATAAAATAAATATAATGACGCATGAAGTCTATTTTCTACAATTTGTATCATTTCAAAAACAAAAACAAAAAAAATTCTCAATAATACCATAAAAAATTCATTTATAATTAATAAATAATATAAATAAATGCATTAATAATTTAAAATGAAATCAAACAAAATCATATAGTTTAAATATCATATAAGTAATGGTTGCCATGTCTCAACGAATCCAATACATCTACCCTTCCTCTCTGTTGAATCGGAATCCGATCGATGTCTGTTTTGCGACACATTCAACCATTCAGAGATTATATTACATTTTTTTGATAATTATAATTATTATCAATATGATAAAAATGTGGATTTTATCTTACAGGTCACCGCTCGCATATACGGTTAAGCCTCAGGGTTGAAATCTCGATCAGGTCATAGTAGTGCACGCAAACGGTGGTGGCTACGTCAAAGGAATAATGTACCTCGCGAGTCGTAATTCATTACAAGGCCGTTTTCCACGGAGTTTTCGTGCCACAGTAGTAAAATCCACGATGGTAAAAGCAATTGAAAACCGCCATAGTGTTATTCTACACAAAGCCAAAATAATTGTACCGTCGAGACAAGTTTTGTTCTTTTCAATATTTTACATATAATAATTCTCAAAACTTGACCGTTAAAAAACCTTTTCCGAATCTTTTTAAAACTATTAAAAAGAAAAAAACACCGTCACTCTTCTTACGAATTTTAAATAAAAGGAATACTTAGTATTTACTTATTTTTATGTTAAATTAAAAAATATTATTTCCAAAATTTTTTTTTTTATTTTTTAAATATATTTACTTATAGATTCTCACGTATGATAATAATAATACTGCTTCCGCGACACTATTTTAACAGGATATTTTATATTATATCACGTTCATTACACGTGGATTTAACCGGTATCCACTACCTACAGTTAGTCATAATATATCTACGGTTCATCTGTTGTGGTGGTAAGAGTGTGTAGCTGGATTTAAAATTATATATTATTATAGATACCCACTGGACCGTGAATAATATTATCGTCGTATATGCAAGTTAGTGTCGTAGCGTCATCGTAATATATAAACTATGACTAATGGTGCTGCAAGACGTGAAAACACGATATTACTCCAATAAACATTGACGATTAAACAAAGAAAAAATGAAGTAGGTACAACAAAATACAAATTAAACTAGGTATAGATGTTCCCATCTATGATACCTAAAATTTAATATGATCTATACAGTGAGTGCACAAAAACCATTTTTAATTTTAACACTAAGTGATAAAAAATATGTGTAATGTGTATAATATAATATATAATTTATAATATACTATTAATGTATACATTGATAAAACATGATGAGAAAAAGATTTTAATGACGCGGAACAGTCCATCGTTTGATTACTTTTTAATTGTGATAAGTAGAGTATTTACTTTGTATGTTATACCTTTTCTGTTTTTTTTTTCTTTTTTATTATTATTCTTTTCAGCAGTTCAAATAATGTACAAAATAATCACGCAAGTCACTCGTTCGTCCTCGGCTGTGGACTGTTGGCACACATTAAAAAAGAATATAATTTTAAACATGTTTTCTATGACATAGGTGTATATTATATTATATTTGTCGGTCAACTAAGCTAAATACTATCTGTCTAAACGAAATGGTTTAATGGGCTGCATCGTATACTTTAGCGGTGTAATATTAAAATGTGTAAATGTAGAAAAATGTGATGGAGTTTAAGTTTGATGAAGTTAAACGACTATTGCGAGTAAAATAATAATATATTCAAAGCGTGTGCTTTTTGAAATTAAACTGCCGTGCATCGCGTAATAAAACGTTTTATTCTGTAAATCTTTGTCGAGTTACAGAAAAAAAACAAAAAAAAACTATCAAAGAAAAAATATATAATGATTTGAAAACGAATTGGTATACGAGTGATTTTATTACCGTCTATGAACTTTTATGAAATACATATTATGTATATATACGCGCTTGTAAAACGCTTTATTTATTGATAAATATATATATAAATTTCCAGTATACGTTCCAGTATAAACGTTAAATAAAATAAATATCGACTTTAGTTTGAAACTAACCCAACCTCAACTTGTATAATCCCTGACGCATATATTATGTATTATGCGTACTTCGCTATAATATGCTCTCTTTAAAACTTATTTTAAACCATTACGCCTGACAAACTAGAGTATAATATTTGCAATGTATTTTTTGCGGCCACGCCGTTATGCGGGATGCTAGTCGCCTACTTAAGTGAGTACAATTTTTAACAACAAATTTATAAAAATCCTCTATCTGCATACAACAAGCGTTGTATCACTTGTTACTGAGAATATTCGTTTAAAAGATTACTGGGGATAGCGTTATTAACATCAACGTAGTATCCCACACTTTATACAAACAACTCCCGAAGGCCTCACCTCGTTCAAAAACTGTCAAACTACATTAAAAACTTGCCGGGGACAAAGTTCATTACCGTAGAAGAGAAAATTTAGAAAAGCGGGGCCGTGTGTATATTTATATATACATGTAGATAATGCATTTTATTATTATTATTATTATACAGTAGCACTTCAAAAGAAAATTCTTTCTTTTCATTTTGTTTACTTTTGAGAAGAAGAAAACTTTTCTTCTTACCGCGCACAAGCCCGTACACACCACACGCAAGCACTATCCACTATCACAGCCGCCTTGAACGCGATCTTCTATAAGTGTTCCAACAAAACAAATCTCTCCGACGACATACATGGGACATGTATGAAATGAAAACATATTGTTTTTGGCGCGGTTTGTGACACGTCTCTGTCGCTCGTGTCGTCGATTTGTATGGGACACTGTACGCCTGTCCAGTTTATTCGAAAATGTGTTCGCTCAGTTTTCTCTTGTTTGTTTCAACTTTCAACCAAGCACAACTCACGTAATTCTGGCTCATAATATTTTCCACTACAAATTTATCTGTTTCATATCGCTGATTGATTTATTTATTTAAAAACGTCGCATATGAAATATTATTTCCACGTGTAGTTTAAAACGATTTTTTTCTTGTTAACACACGTGTTATGGATATCTACAAAACACGATTATAAGTTTTATTTTTCAACTTTTCTTCAAAAAAAAAAAAATAATAAAAAATAGCCTGCAATATGTCATAACTCATAACATTGAATTTATATATATAATATATATATATTTCTTTTCATCGAAGTTAACATGTTACAAAGTTAAAATTCGTTGATCCTTAAGACGTCAAAATGGAAAAAAAATCGCGTTCAATTGGTATAATAACACACACATAATATATTATTTTTTCTTACTTTTGTTGTACTATTAAATGTCAATTGTTCTCAGAATCTACTAACAAAAAATGTATTGTATAAACAAAATTTGATTAATCTTTTTACCTTTGTAAAAATATTATTTTTAGTTAAACTACGCTTAATTCTATGACACAGAATCACATATTTAATATTAATATAAATTATTTTCACAATATGCACACAAATTTAGGAAATATTGATCAAATAATATTATGTAAAATTTTATTTTCCGGGAACTATAATAATATGTTCTTTTATGGCCTTATGACACAGTGATTACTTAGTTTTAAAATTAAAATATTAGGACAGATTATTTTTTTTTTTTTTTAATACTAAAAATACTATAAGACTAAATAATAATATTAAAATATGTATACTATAATAAACTACAAAGATACATAACATTTAGGGAGTATACAGAAAAACATATTTTCAAACTTATTTAATAATAAATGAATTAAATTAAATTACTACCTACTTAAAATTATTCAATATTATCTCCTAACAGGTAATTAAACATTTTTCACTGAATATTCAACAGTTTTTTTTTTTTATGTATTGCTATAATAATTTAAGTTTTTCTTTGTTTTCTAAAATATAATCTATAGATACCTAAAGGTCCAATATTATTAAATACATATTAATAACTTATATTTTAAATTGAGTAAAATAATCTAACCAACAACTTTATGAAAAAAGTCACCCATTGATGACATTTATTATTATTTAATTTTTATTTATTAGTCAAACAATAATCAACCACATTTGCGATTCATGCTTCTAGGAAAATAACCAGGAGTGTTATTAGTTGATAAGCTTTAGAACAAGAGGTTAGAGAGTGAGCCAAACATAGTGTATAACCTATTAAATATAATTTTTGTATATAGGTATACTCTAGAAAATTAAAATGCACAACGAAAACGGTTAGGTTACAATTAAAATTATTTTGTTGAATTATAATTTTACTTAAATAATATACAATGATCAACATTTTAATTATTATACTAAACAATTAATACAATACTATAATTATATTATTTTTCTTCATTTAGTTATAAAATCATATTAATTCAAATATTTTACAATCATATATATTTGATTAATAATATTTAATACAAGAATAAACACCCTTTAGGGTATTGAACGTACTATATCATATTATTATACCTACCTAGTCAACTATTTTATTTTAGTATTAAACCATATTTGTATACTGTATATATATATATATAATATATAATATTATATATAAGATACAAAACAATAAAAATAAATAAATAATCGGCAAAATGTCTTCCAGAGACCAGAGTGTCTTCTATATTTTTATATGTACGTCTATTATATAGTAATGCATACAAAAAAAAAAAAATTATGGATACTTATATATTATGTTTTTTGTTTTCACGTGTAATGCGTTTTTTGGCACACGTACTCACCGCAAATGGGTATAAGTACCACTATTGTGAATACGTTATACTATTATATATACCGGTATATAATATAATACGTACATAGGACATAGGTAGACTCTCGCGTGCGCACGAGGGCGGAAATGGTGTTTGTTTGCCCGTCGACCGCGCAAAAGATATGGTCTGCCACGTAGCCACCAATCTATATTTTACAAAAACAAAATTGTTGTTTTTATTTCCTTTCGGTTTTAACAAGAACGATAGCCGTAGTTGTGGTCGTTCATTGGAATACGCGCACATAAGATACAACGTCGCAATATTATTATAATATGTACGAATGCAAGTCGTCTGCTTCGTCGTCATCGTCGTCGTCGACATCCGCAAGATTCATTAATCTCGCGCTGTTTGTTTGTGGTTATCATGCACACACGCAAGAACATGCACATAGTATATATTAAGCGTATTTCCAACAGCGAAAGGCTAGTCCCAGGATCAACAGTTCCGGTGAACGATGGCGATATCCGCATAGTGTTACGGAGTTAGGTTAGTGTACAGAGTGAATTTGTATACAGAGTGAATTGAATTCTGAGTTTGAATTTTATTACTAAAATACTTTAAGGTCGTATTTCTTAATTCTAGAGGTTATTTCGGAATTAAAAAAAAAATGTGATTTATATTAAAGAATAATAATCAATATGTGTATAATTGGATAATATTATTGGGTTATAGTATTTAAGTATTTATTACACTTGGATCATTTTCACAAATTATAAATCTTATAGTTAAACAAAGTTCAATAATTTAAAAATTACTCTCTTACTGAAAATTATCTTCTAAATAATCAAAAACGGTAGTTTTTATTAAAAAAAAAAAAAAAAAAAA
>VUJU01000447.1:35511-106570 GCA_009835225.1 Aphis craccivora
TTTTATCATATGGCTAAAGACACTTCGTAATAGTAAACAAAAAAAAAAAAAGAGATGGAAATGATATGGTACTTTACTATTTTTAGAAATTCCAATATTTTAAAGAACTAGGTATAGTAATATTGATGAAAAATGGGCGTGATCATGTTTGGTAAATCATGCTGTAGAATAATAATGTACGGGTACGCCGTGATTACTCACACAACGCATCGGCTGGCTGTGGCAGTGCAGGTATCGTATCGGAAGATTTCCATAATACAATACGCATGTAAGTACAATACATAAGGGGAGAGGGGTATATAATGAAGGTGCACAGGACTCGTCCGGTACAGTCCGTGACACCTGCACGTTGTTATTATACGCTGTGCCGTCGCACAGGTAAACGTTGGGTCTGTGGCGGTAGGGTTAAGATACGACCGCGACCGCCTCGTAAACCGAGACTTCCGGTTGTCTCGTCATCCGACGAGCGGCACCCGTGGGATCCTATTGCGGGTCTAACCGGTGGCGGACGTAACGTGAGACTGCAATTACACGTCGGCGAAGAGACGTTCATCGTCGTCATTACCGATTTTTTTCCTCCGAATGCTGTGTTGGTAGACACTGCCCAAACAACGGCCGCCGCTATCGCCACAGTCACATTATCGTTCCGCGCTACCGCCGTGTAGGTATCTCGAGTATAATATAATATATTATTCTATCATGTCTACGGGAGAAATGATTCGTGACTCGATAGCGACAACGCACTCGCTGCACTCGTCATCGCGTTACGGACGACGGCGGCTGAAAAAACGACTTTGGAAACGTCCAATAGTCGGTGTAGGTATAATTTAGAAAACGAGGTCCATTTTTTATTAACGGTGTGTGTGTGTGATAAACTCAAAACCAATTTACTGTGATAGGTGAATAGCTGACAATTATAGTCGCCGTTTTTGTATTATAATATATACGTATTGTATGTATAGATATACCTATCAGGACTCCAACGCATATCTGTCTGAAAGATTGTGATCGACGAAATTCGTGTTTACTCTTAATGTACAAATCGCAATAATGAGATGTCATAAAATATAGGGAACTTGTATTATTATAATTAATTACTTTGTATAATCATTATTGTTCGAGGAAAATAAAAAACTAATTTAACGGTTTTCCAGAGAAATGTATAAATGGTATTTTATTGAGAGCCGATAAAAAAAAAAAATACAAAATCGTACGCACATTATCATAGGAACTTCTGTAAGCACAAATGTCAAAATCAATATTATATAGGTAACAAACGCGTCTATACGGTAATATACACTGTTTAAATACACATCTATTGTGTAAAATATGATATACGGTTGTAGAAATATAAATTTAATCGTAACCGGTATTGTTCATTACACAACTGTTCATACAATTTCGTTTGGACTAACACAGACGGAAATCCGTGACATTTAAAAGACAGGTGCAATACTATTAGTTATTGTGAACGACATGCGATATATATGGAGTTCGTATAGAGGGCGGGGCAATACGATCGCCAATAAACCGAGCGTTCAAGAGCGATTCGTTTCGTGGTAAAGACGAGAGATTTCTTGATAAACATTATGACGGATGTAATTAAAATATATTTCAACGACGATAAATCGTCCAATTTACGTAGATCGCAGTATTTCATTTTTATGTCGGCCACCTACAATAATTGTTATTGCAGCCAGCGCGGCACCGCATAAACATAATATTTCGCATGTGGTTACGTTTAATGGGACGGGCGATTCGACGGAAACAACAATAAAACTATGTCGACATCGCGAAAACTGGTAGAACGTCAATAAAAAAGAGATCCGAAACGGGATTGTCGCAGTTAAGTATCCAAAAGTAGTTAACGAGACGAAGAGCGTGTAAAAGTTTTACGTAGTCCATATAATATTATACAACAATATGACCATCATACGAGGGATTATTACTGCGATGGGAACACAGTTCACAGTCTTAGATTATATTTTATTATCATATAATTTAGAGACATTGGTTAGGTTAGGTACCTATTCGTTTTTTAGAATAACATTTTGGACGTTCTTCAATATATTCGTATCGTGACATCACATGGACATCAATAAAAAGTCAGCGTTGTAAACGAACACGTTTTGTAGGCCGTTTTAAACAACGGTAACATTTGAATTCGAGATCGACGAATATTATATGAATGAAACAATTGGATGACTGAGGCTTGCAAAACCATATAATAAAGTATTTTAAGATTTTATGTCAGTATAGTTAATAAAAAGTATGATACTAATTCAAAAAAATATCCATTAAATTTGTTCAAAACAGTTAATTACTATTAACTAATGGAATTACTCTAATGTGTAAACATTTTAGCAGTTTGTATATTATAATTTTATAACCAATATTAATAAATTTGTTTACATTATAAATATAGAATTATATTTAATGATATTGGTGTAATTGCTTGTAGTATTATAAGAGTAAACTCCAAAAATAATAGAACAAAAGAATAAATACCAAAAGGTTTACTAATTTAATCTCATCATAAAAATAAATTACCGAAAAAGATTAAAAAAACATCCTTAAAATACAATATAACGTACATTGTATAATAACTATAGAAACAAAATTACCACTATCATTAGGGTAGAAAAAATCAGTTTTATAAAAATAAATGTTTTATATTACAGTGTAACCCTAAACTTGCACAATATAAATTAATCAATAAATTATCAGAAACTAAATTTAACGAAAAAAAGTAATTTAATTAAAGACTATATTAATGAAGAATTGGTTAATTTTCAATAGTTATTTTAATAAGTACATCAAATGTATAATATTCATTAGTTATTTGGCAAATATTAATAATATTTTAAATATATCTTACTATCAAATATAAAATACAATCGTATAACTTATTTAAAAACATCAATTTCATTGTATTTTATTGAAATATTTTTAAACCAGATAAAAAAATCGAAAGTATTAAGTATAATAGTAAAATTTAAAGATGAAATGTATCTGATTCAAACAAAATAATAAAATATACATACAATTGCACTGCTAAATCTTTAGTTCATATGTACTATATATTTTACACATAATACACGTACTTATTAAGATTTCGTTAGTACTGATAAATTCTTGGAGGCTATTATTAAATAGTTGTTTAAATTGGGAAATATTAAAGATTTATCCAACTAAAATGCATTTCTGTACAATCATATATTTCAGATACATTAAAAAAAAATAATTAAAACTAGGCTAGAATAATATTCTTATTAGAAGGCAATAATATTTTATCAACAAATACATTTCTATTTAGATTAAGTAAATATGATTAAGGTATATATAAATAATATATGTATATAAATATAATTTTATAATATATATTAAGTATAGTAGCTCTTTTTAATACAATACTGTTTATCCACAAAAAACATGAAAGTGAAAAAAAAATATTACAGTATTTCTAAATCTGAAATCTTGTTATTCATTTAACCCATCAAAAATTTAACTTAACGATAATTTACCTGATTTATTAACATTTATATTAACTTTGTATATATAATATATAATATTTATCAACAACATATTTATATTTTATCTTTATGTAGATAACTTTAGAATTTTATCATTTATCTAGATAAATTCGTATAATAATAATCTTTTAATTATTATTCCAACAAATATACTTTAATTGATTCTTATTTTGAACAGAAACTAAAGTAAATGAGTGGTCAAAATGTAATTAAGACAAAAAGAAGTGATGCAAACAGTGTAAATGGGTATGATTTTCAGTGTGCACACAATAACCTGGTCTGGTAAACACTCATTTCCTTTTTATATTATACAATTCATGATTTATCGATAAAATATACATACAATTTAATATTTTACTCTTTGTCATCATGTCGTCAGCAGTGTAAAAATTTAAAAACGAAGAAAACGGTACTAGAAATATTATGGTAAATATAGTATACCCCATAAAGGAATACAAGCGTATTGTAAGGAAATCATTGCATTTGAGTACAATATTCACTATTCATTTCAAAATGTCTGTGCATAATATAGTTATACTTAGAAAACATGCATATATTTATGTATAAGAAAATAAGGTGCACAACTAAACGTTATACTTGAAAAGTGTATTTGGATAATGTTAGCGATAATTTTAATTTTTCGGTATTAAATAATTTGATTTTAAAATAATCTTATAAACATAAATATGAAATAAGAACTTATGTTGATATCCATATTATGTATGGTTTTTCTGGAGATTTTTCATCGTACCTACTTACAACGGATTTGAAGTTTATAACCACAGAGAAAGAATTAAACAAGTAAATCACAGTGAATTTAAGTTTGTTGAACGTACAAGTTCACAATACAAACGTAGCACACAAGTGTTTACGTTAACACACATTTTATATGCTTTAGAGTATACGATATTATGCCTATTGAGTTAATATTAGTAAAAAACTCGGGTAACATAAATTGACATGAGTACCTATACTCATAAATGTTATGCTCACTACTGTCATTCGTGATTCAACATGACATAACATTATTTAAAATTATTTATTGGCGTAGATAAAAATATAAAATACTTTTCAACTTATTATTATTACTATGTAATATATATATGGTATTAAAACAATAAAATTATTTTACTTTTTATGTTACTTGTTAATACAATATTTAACATACTGCATTGGTTTATCTTAAATAAATATTACTTTATTTATTAATTAGAGTAGATAATTCAATAATATATTAACTTAAAATAAATGATAACAATAAGAACTCATATGTTATCAGATAATCTAAGTTCGTATCTGGTATATAGAATTATACAATATTGTATATTATTATAATATAATACATTTATTAGTAGGCATATTATAATATTTTTTTTACAATACAATGTCAATATTTTTATTTTATTTTTATTTATAATATGATTATTTATAGCTAAATTAACTAAATTTAAAGGTGTTGTTGAATAAAAATTCTACAAATACATTTTATATCAATATTATAATCAAGTTAGTACTCACTTTAATTAGTTACTAACTTGAATTTGTTTATACACATCGAATGTAGTATATTTATATTATTTAAACTAACTTTAACATGAAACAATTCTACCGTATAACCTTACCTAACCTGATACAAATTAAAATTTACCTATGATTTACCCAGTTCACGAGGGTATTAAAATTTAGAAAGTGGAACTAAAACCGACAGAACTGAGGTTCATTTTTAGGGGTTTTTGCTCGAAATTTTCTTGGAAATCCAAGAACCGAAACTTTTTTTGGAATAAATTTAAATAAAATATTTACTTCCTGGTTCTTTTGAATTTGTTTGGTTTTGTTTTGACCAAATCACAGATTTTAAATGTTGTGTATTTTTCATAACAGATATTATTATTTATATTTACCTCATAATAATATAACCTAACCTATGGGAAATTTAGTTTTTAATTACTAGATCATTTTATCAAAAACGATTATTTTTATCTATACATAAGAGTATATGAGTCGCATTATAGTTTATTGTAGTTGTTATATTATATTAATACTTTAATTTTACTATTCTACTATACATTTTTTAGTTTATAATTTAATAACCAGTATAGGAACCTGAACAGATTATTTTTTAGAACCAAACCAGAACTGAAAAAAAAATATCAAAGTGTAGTCTCACATCTATGTATATACTAACTGTTTATTTTAAAATTCAAATAGTAGTATTTTCCATTAACTATTTCAATATAAGAAAATAATATAATACACTTTCTCATACACTCACGTATAGGACATATGGTTGAAACGTTGTAAGCTTATAGCATTCGTTTTTAATTAAACAATAATAATTTTAATAAGACTGTTTATATATTAAACGTGTGTAACAATTGTAAAAAATAATACTCATCTTATATCCTTAGACACATGATTACATACCATTAAAATTATCCACACAATAGTAAGTATGCAAATTGTTAAAAATAAACGCCAATTTTTAGTCATAACACTATAAGTGTTTTTTTCCTCGAGCACACTACAGACATAAATTATAATAAGTAACGAACATTTTGAGTTTTTTCAATCGCATAAATGCCATACCATTGGAGTACGAGATGAATGATAAACAATAACTATACACATTCCATTTAATAACACGCTGTAGTACAAAACTACGACAATAAACTGCTTCTACGTCCATTAAAAACGTATCACCGCGTACGTGTTATAGTAAGCTCAGCGAAACACACCGAATATCATTCGTAATGTGTACAAAAAATACCATCACACACACGGGTAAGTTAAAAGCCACTTAATCAAAAAATATGTTTGCTTCGTTTTTTCGCGTATTGTAAATATGCGTTTAACGCTCACTTAAGCATCGGACAGCGTTCAGTTGCATTATTAATGCCTAAAAATTCCTGTATAATAATAATAGGTATTATAAAATATGCGTATATTCAATGTCGAGATAATTGTACGGACATACCTCCCACACATTATGATCAGCCAATTCCCAGGAGTGAGGTTTGATGAGAGTTCCCGGTGATGTCTGAATATGGCCGAGAATTTCATAAAACCATAAAATGCACTATAATCAATTACTAATTTACTAACCATTATTAAGTATTAATATATATTGATTCAATACTAATACTGTATTTAAATTAGTTGTTTAATTCTATGTTTTTTTTCTTACCAAAAATAACAATTTATCATTAGTAAATTCATAAGCAAAAAGAAATAAAATTACAGCTGTCTTTTAATTGTTCAAGAATTAAAAAAAAAAAAGTAAGTTACTATATTTAATAATATGATACTTAAAACGATATTATAGCATAAATTATGAAAACAATGAAAATGCATTCAACGAGTAAAATAAACTGTGGTAATGGCACTATAAGAACAATAATTTGTGAGCATTATGTTATATAATCTTAACGCAATATTGTGTAAAACAATAAAATACCTACAAATATTTCACATGCTAAAAAAAACAAAGTATTACTCATTAGAAATCATCATTCAATTATATTTTATAAAAATTATTTTTAGTTTACATAAAAATGTATGAACTGAAAATTAAATATTAACTTATTCATTTTTCTAATCAAAAATATTTTACTATTTTTTATCAGGAATAAAACATTAATAAAAACAAAAAGACATTCATCAATCTTACACAATCACAAAAACATTATAAATAAAATTTAATTACTAAATGAATGCTTTAATTTTTTTTATTACCCAGTCCATTCCTCATAACCGTTTAGGATTTTTGGGAAATTTTCGGTAATACCAACTTACACCCACTTTTCCGAACATGATAAATTTTTTCAATTAATCTTGTTCAGTTACTTGGTATTTAAGATTGCATTATTATTGTTGTGTATACGAATGCATTTTAAGTAAGAAAAATACAAAAGCGTACAATGTTTACATAGACTTGGACTGATACTCTTACTTATAATAGAATGGAATAAGACATTGGAAAATGTATTTTTTTTTTTCAAAACTCTGAAAACCGACCAGAAAAATACCTAAAGTTTGTTAATTTTAGACAATTAAGGTTTCATTCCTTTACGGTAAGTTTTTGATGTGCGCACTAACTTTTACACGGTACGAATATGTACTCCCTACTGAATATCACAGGTACACGTGTAGGTACATTCGTTTTTATATAATATTATACAACTTGAGATCCTATTTATTATTGTAAATTATACATATAATTATGATCAAAATAATGCAATCTAATAGATCATGTTATGAAGATGTCTCCTGCCAGTGAGACGTTGACTTTTACAACTCATAAAGCATATTATTTTTAATTTGGAAACATAGCAGCCATCTTAAATCAAAAATCATGTAATTTAAAATCATATTATATTTAAATCACGTAAAATAAAAAACAAACTTTGTGGTTAACAATTTATTTAAGACGCTAAAATAATTAACACAATATTGACAATATACATAATACAAACATACAATTAACTTATTCGTATCATTATTATAGTTATAAAATTCTTATAGTACTGCGTACCGTGGTTATCGAACCGTATTACATCTATTTTGTAGTTTTATAATTGTAGCCAATTATCTTTTTGAAGCTCCTTCAATATTCATCTTATTTATTAAACATATAGTACATTTTAACATACAAATTGTATAAATTTTATAAAAAATTTATAGTACATACAAATGTAAGAGGTAATAACATACAAAAAAGCTTCGCCAAGAAAAAAAATTTACAATTTCAGTTCCATATTATTGAACTTAAAAACCCACTAACCTTATTATAGGCCTTTGCATATGCCATTGGCACGGTTTAAATCATATTAATAACGTAATTATATAAAATACTTTAAAGAAAAGTATAAAAGGAAAAATGCAGTTATAATTTAAAACATCATTTGATTGTGAAATAAAAACATGGTCCACTCAGTTTATAGCTAGATATAGGCATAGAAAAGTATATAATTTTATAGTGGTTTTCAGATCGTCGTTGAAAATTAAGTTTACACACACGTAAAACTCAGCGTACTTGTGCGGTATATAAAGCTCTAAGTCAAATAAAAGCTGATAGTACATAAATTACAATATTATAATTTCATTATACAGACCACTTAAATAATTATCGTAAATGTGGGTATAGGAGCGAAGAGAAAGATAGTGAGAAAGAGAGAGCTTAAAATATAAAATACATATTATATTACGCTTGGAAAACGATCTTGAAAATGTTTTTATAACTTCATCGCGTACAATATTATAAAAACTTTACACGAGCATCGTAACGAAAATGTATTTTTATCGTATCACGAAAGACGAAATTTAAATTTTTGGTTTACTTTTGTGCACACTATAATAGGAGTGTAAATACTCTAATACTTTTTTTTCAAAATGTATCACGCCCAATAATCAATAACTACGCTTATAATTGTATTTTATAATTTTATCTTATTATATTTATTAAGTGCCGCAGGTTAACAATATACTACAGTAAAGCAATTACCACGACATCCATTAACAGTTTATTATAAAACAAATGCAAAACGAGTAGATTATATCCACAGATAATTCATACATACTTACAGATTTTGTAATATAGTTATTAATAACTAGGTTATGGATTTGAAAAATATGTATGGAATTGTATATAATTAAGAAAGATTGGTCGGTTGTGCTTATAAGATTGATAAATAATTATTACCTTGCCATAATATTATATTAAAATACTCACTGAACATATTCGTTTTAAAGACACATTTTATTCTAAATGTTCCATTATAGTTGTTTAGACTTAATGACGATAAGATACAAAACAATCGAAAAATAAATATGTATGATATCCAATCAAGCGCAGCACGTTATAAGATAAAAATCAACTTATAAAATATTATAGTATACAGAATGATTCCTATAACACTTATTATTTTGAAAAACATTAACTTTTCTAGATATTTGCATTAGGAGAATATTTTTATTAGGAGACAACTTACTTTTTGAAACAATTAAAGTTCGTTGTAAAAAAAAAACTCACTATATCATAACTTACGTTTTCTATGCCATGATTTATTGTAATATTTCAAAAAATACATTGAAAACTCTCGGTTGTTTATGAATAAGAGAAATAAAAATCTTAGTGTTAATTTATTCATTAATTTTTGAGATGGGCGTTATTTTTTTTCGCCTGCGTAAACTTAAGGAAATACATACTTCACGATTTGCATGAAAATTATACTTTATAATTATAATAATTTTACAACTAATAAGATAAATAAATAAAATATGCATTTAATTCCGAAGACTTAAAATAAAAGTAACATTGATTATTCAAACACTTTTTAACTAAACTTAATTATTTAGTAAAAATATAATAAATATGGTTGAAGTTATATATTTGTATTAGTATTAATTGAAAAAATATACATATATTAAAAGTTTAAATATAATATATTGATATAATGTGCATTTTTAAAATTATTATTTATGTATATAGTATTATTGTTTTTCTGCCAATAAATATAAAAAATAATAATGATGGAAAAATAACTCTATTTCTGGTTTTATTAATCATAAATATCTGGTAAGAATAAGTGAGTTTTAATTAAAATACATTGGATAATACAATATCGGATACTTGTATTCCTAGACCACATTTCTTATAATATATTGTTAATAATTAATAATAATTATGATCACGGGTTAATAACAGTACTATTATTTACTCCTTAGATTATAATATTTATGACGAAACACTATTTATGTTATATAAAGTCAGTTTTATTATGAAATTATATAGTATAATTACTAATTAGTTTAGTTATTGAAAAATGTTAAACAGTTCAACATTTCGATAATATCAAAATAACTACAAATTTTATTATTTCATAATATATTGTCATTATTATAGCCGGTACTTAGACATAATCATTGACACAAACGTTTAATACTATTAAAACATAATGTTATACATATTTTACTTTCATCGAAAGTGCGGTATGCTTCATAATAATGAAATTAAACTAACCATGAACACAAAATAGTTCAAAAGTCAATAACTACTATAGGTACCTATTGTTCATAGTATTTTTATTTTACGTTAAAATATGTAAATCTAAAAAAAATTTTGACACAATATCAATTGAATGTGAATACTATAGTGAAAATAGAACAATTTGAAGTATTTTTAAATTCTACTTAAACACAATAATAAGCTTTTTAAATCTTAAATATTTAAATGTCAGAATGAAAAATAATAAAGTTATTAAATAAAACAATGGATGAAAACGGTCCTTTTTTTATTAAAAGAAACACTATAAATACTATCAATACTGGAATACTTACTATGCTTTATTTTGTAAGTGATCTTTGAATACCTCATATTTGACACATTTGTTAAGTACATAATTATGTTTATTCCAGTCTGCATACCTTATTTTTTTAACATAAATAATAATATTTTTTTAGCTATAGTATTTTTGTTATTTAATATTTAAATATATAGTATGGTAAACATTTTATACGATATTGACCTAAAATAATGATAGGATTTTGTATTGATTAACAAAATAAATTGCAGATATAATAACTATGCTATATTATTATATATATCATAATATGTGTTAGATATTACTAATTATAAATCGAGAAAAATATCCGTGAGAATTTTGAGAATGTCAGCTCACTATTTATTGTCAAAGTGTGCCTCGCAAATCTCGTATTGTTTGTTTGAATACTATCTCAATTAATTAAACTGTTACACAACTTATAGGTAATATTTTTATATATGTCACTTGATAGAATTGTAGTGATAGTTTAATTTTAAATCGAATTATTAGCATTTAAGATACTCTTTAAAATATTTTACATATCTATAAATCAACTTAATTCAAATATTGATAAAAGGTACCCTAGGTAATGATTTTATCTTTAAGTTTGATAATAGGTCAATTCACTTTAATATTAAAGGCTAACAACATAAGATTGATTATGCTGATCGGATATTTTCTATGTAGGTCATATATAGTTGACAAATAGTGGCACTTACATCCTCGCTCTAAATGGAAAAATAATAAAACTATGTTCCCGAAATGTATTATACCATTTATTCTATTAAAAAGTAACAATACTAATATAATATTATTTTATAATTCGGATGCAATATAATATTATCAATTATTGTATTATAGTATTGTCAAGAAGTCCGTTATTCCATACTCACAGAAACGTTTTCTTCGACACGAAGTATTTTAAATGAACAGTTTCACTATTCGGTGCACCTTTTAACCTCATTAATTGTCATACTGAACATATGAGATATTGTGTCTGACAACGGTCAGAGCCTTTTTTGTTGTTGTGGTTCATGGAGAGAGAAGTTGACGTGTAAGAGAGAGAGAGAGAGAGAGGTAGAGAGTGAGAGAGCAGTGAGTCATAACGTTAAACTTTTCCTCCAAACAGGAGAAACGGGTACATCTAAACTTAAACGACCAATAATCGTAACGAAAATTGAGTGGTAATTGGGAAGTTATAAGTGGTCAATAAAGAACGGTTTGTCGTACCTTTGATATTCTTGTTTGACAACAATATATATTACAGAAATGACCGATCGGAGATGACTATTGTGATAAATATGTGTTGTCAACCACTTTTATAACGTCTACCGCACTAAATGCAATATGTTATGAATATAGATGTATACATATATAATATATATTAACTTAAAAGTTTTCTCGGGAAGGGTAAGGTTCCGAGCTTTCTCTATTATCGTCGATAGGGTCAAACGGGGGTTTTTCGTTGTCCGCTCAACGTGACTGATTAACCCTCGAAATGAAGCCGTGTTGAAATGGAGGATTTTTTTCTCTTTCATTCTGAACAAGACATGGCGTATATATGCATTGTATACGTGCGTATAGTAACACAGCCCATTCGTAATATACGCGTATCGATTAGAGTGCATGGTACCGCAAACGCCATCAGCGAGTTTTACGAGCGCTGTTCGAGTAAAATTCAGAATTTCGTCGAACAATACGAACGAGCAAAATAGGCTAGACCAACTACCGCGTGAGATTATGTGGACCGCCGTCGCGTAGGTGGTTTTAATTAAATTTAACCGACCGAGAAACCGTTTTTTGAGGTATATACTAATATTATGGCACAGCGTTTTTATTATAATAATAACTAAGACAAATATTTACAATATCACGTGCACACGCGTAAAAGAAAAATGTTTATATCGTAGAACATTATAATAATACAGCGCGTGCTATTAAAACATTCAACTGGATTCGATTTCGATCCTTCCGTACTAGACGTTTCTCGCAAACGATTTCAGAAATGATGTTTGTTTTGTTCAGCACGTTTTTTTCTGCATATCTATAGCCCGAACACATCCATCGTCAGTTTGCCCATCATTGCCGCAGTGACTTCTTTTTGACACCTAAAACCATCACAAGAAAAACTATATTAAAACAAATTATATACTTCGTAGATCTATTACAGCAAGTGAACTAAATACTATGACATATTTTATTGTCCTTAACAAAATCGTTCATTCCAATCCGGTACAAAAGTAACTCGTTGACTATTTCCTGTATTATTAGTTGGATTTGGTTTTATTAGTAAAAATATAAGAGTGATATTTTAATTTAAAAACATGCCATATTTACATCATACGACCGTAAATTTATATTGTTCGAGCTATGATTATGGATTTTGTCGAGAGATAGCTTTTATTACGGGCGTCGATGTTGGTGCAATACAAACAAACCAGGGCTGGTTTTTTTTTTTAGGCATTCACTCGCTTTTAAAACATCGTTACAACGACATTATTATAATATGTTTAACAAACGTGCGTGTTATCAGTGATTTCCTGTTTAGTGGATACACGATACTATCAACGAAAATACGTTTTTACCATTAAGTTGAAATTGATTATAGCGTTTCATCAAATACTCAAACGAGTAACTTCACGAAAGTAACAAAATATATTAGCTCATTAAGCTTAGCAATGTTACGACTTTTTAACTGTTTACATAATGACAAATTTTAAAGTCACGTGAATGTTTTCCAACATTTAGTTCAATCTGCATCAGACAACATTTTATGCTATTAACATTTTAACGTCGTAAACTTTATTAATAATGTTTAGGAATGATATTTTAAGCGTATACTTAATGAGTACACAGTCATAGTGCAGTATGGTTCTTCGAAAATAATATATCTACATGTATTATAATTTTTTGTATTTATACATTATTTTGGTTTTAATAAAAGGAGTTTTTTTATGATTAAATTTGAGCTCTGTATATACAAACTAGGAATGAATGGTGTTTGAGCTTTTATGTTGTATAAAAGGAAATAATAATAATAATGCTGGCGACTTTCCGCTGGTTTGAAGGATTGAATTATTTTAGGTCACACAAATGTTTTTAACTAATTATTACTATGATGTTATCACTATTTCTTAAAAAACAATATTTCATAACAAATTATAAAAATATTGTATAACTTTTCTAATACTACATAAATAACAGTATTAATTAATTGTGTGCTGTGGAGTAACTGCTTATATTTAATATACATCATTATAAATCAAATGTTATATGCTTTAAATAATATTTTATCTCGTTCCGTATAAATTACAAAAAGTGCAAATATTTTAAAATGTATATTATGTATGTATGGTACTAGAGATCAAATGCAATCCACAAGTCTATAGCATGTATAAACGTATATCTATTAATAATAAATAGTAATTAAAAAATGGGTATTATTTTCTGTTCAAATTATTTATATGATGTATTGTTTAATTTAATATAGCGGTTTCACTGGAAACAATACGTATTATGATTACACTATTTCAACTTAGATTATATATTAATGTACGCGTACCTAATTATTATTTATTGTTAATGCTTTCCCGTATATAGGGCTTAAGTTTATTGATTTAAAGTTTATTATGATTCTAAAGAAAAATTTTCCGGCACAGTATTTCTAGTAGAGTGGTGTATATTATATAGTATATATCGTAAGGCATTAAAGGACGGTAAGGGAAATTCTCATTTAATGACCACATGGCGTGTTTGGGCGCAGTTAACTAAATTTGGCAGGCCTCGCGGAGATATTTAACGGCGGTTCAACCAAAACCGAATGAAAAACATCGATAGGGTGTGTGTATTTGAGTATGAGTGTGTGTGTAAAAATGTATTTATCTTCATTTCGTATTACCCCTCAAAACTGGTAAGAGTGGTGTGTAGAAAAAAAGAGTTAAAGTGAATAACAGAGAAAAACAAACCCAAGTTGTTATGCACATAAATTCCTATGCGATATCAACCGCATTCGTATGGCTATAATTGTACATATATATGTGACCATCGAGTCACTTTATTTGATGAAAGTAAATAATATAAATACAAAATAATTATAATAATGCCTACCATTACATAATACTCGTAATATAATATATATGATCATGTATGACACACAAAAGTGTGCATTAGATTGTTGGTGTTAAGTTCATTTTTTTTTCCTTTTTATGTTTAATTTAATCAACATTTAGACAGTTCCCTTCAAAGACATCGTGTATTTATAGTACACCAAGTTAGGCCCCAGTTGGGCCTATGCAAAAACAGCAGTATAGTTGTTTACTTATAACTGTTGAATTATATTGCAAGGAAAGTTTTTTCAAACTACAGCTAAGTATCGGCAAGGTCCTAAAGAGGTGTCATAGACGCATATTGTAATAACTACCAACCGTGATCGTGATAGTAAAACATTTCAATCGCCAGTCATCTAAATGTTAGTAAAACATTTTTTTATAAAATTAATTGAAATATACCGCCTACGCGTCATAAGAATATTATAAAAATAAAATATAAAATCACTTCTTACGTTTCATTATAAACGTATTTTATTCGCATTAAGACCATATTATAACATTAAATATACAAATCCATAGTGTTATATTGTTTTGTAATTTGAATTTCACAGTAAAATAACTATTAGTAATTTTTCTTAAAGAAATGTTTGACTTATAAATGATATTATAATAAAATATACAGTGAAATTAAATTACACTACAACCGTATATTATTTAATATGTTACTCCATAGAGACATAAATACTGTGGTAGATTAAAATTTTTATATTATACAATTAATTATGCATCATTGTACAAATTATCTAAACTCACTCAAGTTTTTTGTATTATATATGTATTAATTTTTAAACGATCTAATTTATTTTTTTGTGTAGATCGAATTGTTATTTTTAATTGTTTACATATTTTATACTTGACCTACAAGAAAATATTAAACTCTGATTTTTAGAACGATATAAATTAAAAAAAAGTTAATTGCAAATATATTCTAAAATTATATTCATATATAGACTCCACAGTTTTACCACGATTAATGAAAATATTGTTCATAATAAATGTACAGCTGTACTATCACTTATTAGACATGCTATAATCATACAAACATGCATTTCCCTGCCAACCACCCTCTACACTACTTTCAAGTTATTGCAATTATTTAACACAAATAATTTACATGTAATTAGGATCAATTTGCATGACTATTTTCATAACTTACACATTTTTAGATTTTAGGAAAACAAAAAAAATACCTTAAAGAGGGCCTGCTAACGTTTTTTTAGCCCCGTCAAATATAAAATATATATTTATATTAGAATTTATTTCTGTACCAATATTTAGTACGCGATAACACAAAATTGTATGACCACAATTTTCTGCACATAGAAAACATCATTTTTTATATTATTTTAATATTGTGTACAATTATTGAACAACATAAATATAGAATATAATATTAAACGTATTTTAATAGTTAAAATATTATATAATTTAACTTCACAAAATTCAACGCATAAATTATTATATTATAGTTGATATTATTTTTAATAGATATTATTTCAAGAATAGTTATACACTTAATGTATTCTATACATTTATTTGGAAAATATAATATGTTTATGTACTTTCAATATTACCCATTGACAGACAACAATAGATTTTTGAACGATATTTTTTTTTTTAATTTTGCAAGTTAATTAGTTAGTATACGAATGTATATTCCTTGAAAGTTTTAACACCACGTAAATATATTGTTTAAAAAAAAGTTTAAAATTTTTTTAATACAATTTTAATAAATTGATGTAGGTACCTTAAAAATGTATTTGAACAAATATTATATGAATTCTGGTGGTTATGTTGGGTGTGTATGTTATTGTAATTACATTTACATTCAATTTAGTATTTACTATCGAGTAATAATTTCTCCTGCTGATGATGGATACATATTATATTAAACATTTAAGTAAAATTCAAATAATATAATTATAATAATAAAATTAATTAATAACCAAAAGTAAGAGTTATATCTAGTTTAAACTATATACATATACAATGCGTTAGATGGTAATAATTATGATACATAAGGGCATAATACTATAAGGGAACTTTGAATACTAAATAATTAAAAATAAATCAGTATAGTCATTACCTAGATCATTTTCATAATAATAATTATAAGTTTATAATTCTATGGTTTTTCATTTAATAGCTCGCTATAAATTGTAGAACAAAACAAAATATATAATAAAAATTGAACATAATATTGTCAGAGAGTTATTTTGTAATGTGTTTGAAGTACCTATTTTTGATCGGGCAATAATTAGATTTTTGAAAATCCATTAAACAAGTTCCAATTCAATTGAACGTACAGGAAATCGATCACACTTTGGGAGAACCCGTAATAGTTTACATTAATAGAAATAAACTATTTACACAAAATACTGTTATGTTGAAATTATTCCAAAATTTCAAAAACACAAATCTTATGACGATACAATTTCAAATTATCAGTGTCATAAACATAATAATCTCGCATTTTCCATAAAAGTATAGAACTTACACCAGTTAGTGAAGTTTTTAAATTTAAAATATTTTAACCAATCACGCACAAGGGTCAACTGCTTTAATTACACTGACAAGCTAAATCTTCAACAATACGTCTTCACTAGATCTAGTGCTATGAAGAAAAAAATCGAAGCAAAGTGTACATTTTTCATTAACTAAACTCGATAAAAAAAAACTGTAAAACTGTTTTTTAACCATTAATAATTAACAAAGCGCAAAGACATTCTTTGAAAGTGGCAGGAGTGGATTTAAGGAATGACTGTTTCTCACATAGCCAATTATACGTTACCTGAGTTCACGTATAAGCTTTACTGATACTCTGGTAATACTGCTGCTTGAAGGAAGAACGAAAAAACTGTATATAATAAAAAACATACATAAAATACTGACTAAGTAAAAAAACTATTTTCCTCTCAACAATTTTATACTTAATATTCTAAAATAATAAATATGAAAAAAACAATAAAAATACACTCGGACGAAGTTGGATAATTTAGCTAGCATATATATATATTATGTACCTTGATACTTGTAGAATTTAAACTATTCAACTAAGAAAAAATTTAGGTGTCAATATAAAATCAAGAGTTGAGATTAATAAATTAACTAACCTAATACCTATCATCTATTTAAAATCTAAAATTGAGTCGTCTGAATTATTATCAGTTTTAAATAAAACATAAGCGAATATTTCCAATATAGGTAATGTATTTTTTTTTTTGAGAAGTAAATTATCATTATTAATATAAAGTATACTCAATTGTGGTGTTGGTATATCTATGAGTGACACGAATGCACACGAGATATCTAGCCGATTTTTCACGCAACCTTTTTTTTAAAATAAATTTGATATTCTCCCCACAGCACACATACATTTATAAATATTACGATAGCTAAACAAAATTTAGCTTTATACATATTTATTTTAATATACTTTAGGCACTTGTTCATTTACCTTTATAAATACCACGTAGAGAAATAATAATATTGTACTGAGTACCTTTTACGAGTATTTAAGTATTGTATTTAATTTATTCCAATGATAATTATTGTTTTATAACAAAACAATAATTATTTTCTATTTTTAGAATGTCGAGGTGAATTGATCATAATTATTTACGACTCACGGGTTGAGAAACGTTGATCTACTATGATAAGAGAACGCACTATATATCTGTTGGACGTTGACTGAAAATATTTAAAAATAAATCACTCAAGAAAATATGACGGGCAGAAAGTACTACTAAGAATTAATTACGAGATCGTAGCCCTAAGACTCCAAACGTCTTCAGATCCTCTGCGATTTTCATAACTCGGGGGTAGGTAACCCCGGAGATACACTGCCGTAGATTGTCCGTCGCTAACAACGAACGAACATGTAATATGCTGCACACCGCCAGGAGTGGTATAACCCTACACGTAATTCCCAAACGGTCCCGACACCGTCTGCCGAGTGTTGTGCGATACGATATCATAATAATATAATACTGTCGACGACGGTGTTGTAAAACGGGGTGTGGAAAAGGTCTCACGTAATCCTCCCGTCGGCCGAGCAAGTGTGCGCGCGTAGGTCGTATCCACACGTCATGACGACGTGCCTTCCGGTCGCCGCATAATCCTTAAACTACTTATACGTCGTCACCATAGTCGTCGTTCGTCAACGCGTATTATATGTGTTTCAATTATATATTATTATTATTATTATTATTATTGGCGCGACTGGAGATGAAAATATAATATGATGTAAACTGAGGTATGTAGGTATAGGACGTGTAACCGTAATAATGGATTAAACACGAGTGCGTACGGCGCTTATAATATATTTTGCGATGGTGACAATTATTTTCAGATGAAGATTAGATTATCAAAATTCGTTAAATTCATTTTATTTTTTGAGATATTATCATATTTTACAATTTCACATGCGTTGGCTAACAAAAGCTAATTGATTGCATAATTCAATATACCCATCCACATACTAACACGTCATCATAACTTAATATTATTATTTTATCAATGAAGATGCAAGTTAACATAAACATTTATACATAAATTAAATAAATGTTTTTTTTTTTTTTTTTTTAATAAAAATAATTATTAATTCACTGTAACAATCAATGTTGAATTATTCCCAAAAAGTGAAATCATACGTAATCCTTTCCTGTCCTTAATCATTTGAAACCCATCTTTTTCTAGTAGTAAATATTTGATTTGCGTGCTTATTGTTTGTACCTCAATGTTTTAAATTATATATAAGTATAATAGAGATGAGGTAAAAATTATTTTTGAGAATTAGTTAACTTTAATTCGAGAGATAAATGTAAGAAATATTTAACTTCAAATATCCAACAAACCTTAATAGGTACACATTGGAGATTACCATTTTATACATTATATTTTTAAAACTATGGTCCTTCACATCAGTTTAGTTGCTTATACCTTTTTACTGAAAATTTAACAATTGTTTTCTACTAATCTCTTACTTAATATATCTACAAAAAACTAGAACGATTTCTTTCACATGTGCGCACTAAGTTTATGAACTTGTTTAATTATTCAAATGCATACAGATTTGATATTGTCTACATTGTGCGTATGTCATATACGTATTCATAACAAAACATAGGTTTAAACTTAAGTATACCAGTTTGTATTACATGTATTTACAACTTACAACAACCGTTTACGCATTTCAGTATTAAAAGCAACAAAAGCAAATTAATGAAATAGAAAATGAAGAAATTTCTTTTACCTAATGTAGTTTTTAGAAATGTAAATTAACCATACGTTTCTTAATTTTTTGTCAAAATTTAGAAAATTGCCAATACTTTCATGCACAAAACAAAAAAGTTAATTAACATTTTAACCAATGATTTACTCATTAATATTAATAGCATTAATATCAAATAAATTAATCTAAAACATACTATGTTCAAGTTAAGAAACGTAATCGGCAGCGATCCGTTTTAACCGGGCAGTTGTCAGACAACATCCGTTTATGTATCTCTACCAAGTCAATCATAATATGTGATTCTACCCTGTATAATCTATACACGTATATAACATCGTGTTTACGATAGTACTATATTGAAGTCAACTACGCTTTTTTTTAACTTAAACAGAGTATGCCTAGTTATAATATAATTACTGTGTCCTCTATAAAAATACATTTTAAATAATTTGTCAATCACATCGTTACTACAAAAAAAAAAAAAAAAATACACGCATGTTTAATTAATAAGTATAGAAAATATAAAAATTCAAATTTTTTCGAAACAATTAAATAATAAAAAAAAAAAAAAACTAAAAACTTTAAAAATAACCTTTGATATTATGTTTAAACACTAAATATTATAAGCAATCGAAATTACTCCATTATCGGTAACGAAATATTAAATAATAATAATTAATTTACACTTACAGACTACATTACAAATCAATATTATGCTATTTAAATTAAACTTTCATACATATTAGAAAATATTTTATGTTAGAATATTTGAAATACTGCTGTTATAACGATCGGTTGAGTTTTAAAAAAAATGGTAAAACATGAATAGCAAATTCAATTCTTTAAATGATATGTAAGTAATATATGTATTTTTTTTTATTACATTTTAATATATTCTTCTCTGTAGATACTGTTTCCATCGATGGTATACACCCGCAATGCAGTGAAATCATCAAAAGTACACTATGTATTATTATATGTGTACAGTGTACACACCGTACACACATATGTTACTATATGGACAAAATGGAAATGCAAGAAACTGACGATTGAAGCAAACATAGCAATTTGTATTGTCTAGGTCTAGACACTGCACGTGCATAATTTTAGTGTAAAACATTCGGTTGAACCCCGTTCGATGTACGTCGAATTTAAATATATGCGCATAAAATTAATTAAAAAATATGCAATACAAATATGTATAGTGTAAACAATACATTATACTATGATGCAATAATAATCATATAATATGTATAATGTATATTATTATTAATTATGAAATAATATAGGCGGACAATTTAGTGATGATAAAAATAGTCGATTGTTTTTTTAAATATATATACACATATAAATAAAATAAATATTATGTATATACCGGAGTACAATATTGTAATTATAAATTAGGTATTTTGTGTGATAAGATATTCATGTTAGACCTGCAAGAACAGTAGGTCAGTACCTAGTTACAATAATATATTCTATAAAAAAGCTGCTGTAAGACTTGGAGTAATTACCTACTGCGCAACTAAAACACATTATTAACAAGACCTTCTGACGGACTATATATTATACAACCCTTGATAAGTAAAAGAAACATAAATAACCGTAACGCGGGTATTTTCGTCCAATATATGGAAAATATACGAAATATTCTATATTATTATACTCGTGGTTCTATGGTTCTGGATGCAGCAATATTATAATAATATGTTTCAATATAAATCGAGGATGTGTCATTGGAGTGAAAAAATAATCGAATATACCTACAACCGTACACTGGTCGAACGAAATATAACAATATGCACATATTATTTTGTGTATAATTTATAACGGATAATGTAGGTAGAGAACGAGATTTTTCGACGCTATAATAATAACGTAACTGCAGGTAAAACACCACCACCACCACGACCAGGTACTCGAGTAAAATTATTTCTATTTAGGTAATATAACCTATATGAAAGTACCTATTATAGATTCGATTCCCGCTTATTTCGTAAAAATCTTTTTCGAACACATTTTAATGATAATGACGCCGTGGAACGAATAATATTATAATATTATTTATTCGCGATACCGCACTTAATCGATATTAATATAACGGAGATGGATAAAAAGAAAAAAGAACCCGCAGGCAACCTAACAATGCGAGTTTTGCACGGGTATCGATAAAAGTGTCCACGTCGGTCGGACGAAACATTTATCTGCCACACGTCGCTCTCTCGTCCCGGCCGTGGAACGCCGTTGTAGTAGGAGATGGATCCACGCCACGAAAATGTATAATATGCGACGTCGAAATAAATACGTAAAGGTCGTATATTATTGGGTATCGGTGCTCGAACAATGATTGACGACTCCGCACACGCGCGTTCCATAAAAATGGCTGGTAAATATATGATGATATAATATCGTTCATTCGGATTCGTGGTTTTATATTACATTGCGTAATCGTTTATCGAGAGCAATAATTGATTCTACCAAATCGAGACTAATATTATATGCAGTATAATAATGTTTTAGAACAAAACTGTCCAATCGATAATTTTTGACACAACAACCATCACCGATCGGTATAAAAATGTATTGTGTTCACCGCAGTTTTGATGGTACATAATATACATAATAACAATACATGAAACTGATGATTAATAAAATTATATCATTGCGATAATATAATATTAGTATGTATTGTCTCATCTGCTATTATAATAAAGGCGGTTGTATTGTCGGATCGTGGTAAATAATAATGGTACCATGTCGAATTAAAACACTTTTCACATGATAATAATAATGATATCATAATTCAGTTTCGATGTATTACTGTGTTTACAATCCCAGTATCTATTACACTTTATTGATGGCCCGTGTGTAATAAAATGTTACCGTTTCGATGGTTTGCTTAATTTGTTTAAAGCCATTAATATTATGAAGGTATCGATCGATTAATTTAACAACTTTTTTTTTTTTCATTACTTTATTGCATTCGTAATGGTTATTGAGTACCGATCGTTAAGAAAAACTGATCAGCTGTGCTATATGAACATTGTGTACACGTTAAAAAAATAAAAATAATAAACAGACACTTTTCCAAACAATTATATGTATCCACTGTTAGAATCATTCTGAACCTATGCAATATCAGAACTGTGAATTACAATTATTTCACAAAAAAAAAATAATTATGCAATAAACTTAAAAGTGGAAGCGTACTTGACAAAAAAATTCTACCTACGTGCAAAAAATATTGAAATATCAAAAAGGTTACATATATATATATATTATTATTGTCTTTGACTACGAAAAACATCAAAAACAATTCTTCGCTGTATAAATTCAAACCTGTATCTTTTTTCTATAGTGGCATAACAAAGTTAGCATCAAACGAACCTTAGGATTTAATTATTATTATTATTCTCAAATATTTCTGTTACAACGTTTGTCGTTTTGTGGATTTATCCTCTTCAATTCTTGAGTGGATTGTTTTTAATCTAAATATATTTTTAGGAAAAAAAGTCAGAAAACAGAACACGGCTATTGTGGGACATAAAACACGACGAAATATGAAAAGAAAAGCAATAAAATTACTATGTCGGACTCGTTTTTTACGTGATGCAAAATAGGGTGAGATGAGGCGAAAAGAACAAGTATTGTAGTACCTACCACTGGTACGTGCTCCTAATATAGGAGTCAAACTGTCAAGAGATATATATCTGTCCCTTGACAATTAAATGCATCCAACTATTCAACTCTCGGTTGATTTTTTTCCAGAATTGAAGGTTAGTATAAACTTTGATGAATATTTTCTCTTAGATTTATTTTGTTTTAAAAACAAAATAATTTACGTATATTATTATCAATGCGCTGAAGAACTATGAAATTAACGAAAAGCATACAAATTATTATATTTTTTATGTAACTGTATAGCAATGGACAATTATTTATTTATTTTGTTTGCTTATAAATTATAATGCTGACCCGTACGGATATAATTCAAAAAAAAAAATATATATATATACATCTTTGCTATAATAATATTTTATTCTGAAATCTAACGTGGCACTAGTATAATACAAAAATATTTAATCGTAAAATAGACGTAAAATATTGTGTAGCGATGTACTAACGAAGATAAATACTATAGTATGATACAAATATGTCTAATTTGATCAAAAAGTTGATATCTATTGAAGAAATTTAAATAAATAAATATTATACTTTAGCCAATAGAAGAATATTTTAAGTGAAAAGTTTAAAACATGAATGTTCAAATCATTACAGTGTATTAATTATAAATGATCACCTAAAAGTATCTTATCAGATCTTACAGTCTAGTAAAACGAAATTGTACTAATTTGTCAAGTTAATTTCATTAAAATCTCGTCTAGAGTCAATATTTGCTTACTACGGATATTTTATTGACTCAAATAAAGTTTTTTATAACTTTCTTGATTTACATTTCTTTTTTTTTGCATCATTTTTTGTTCAAATATGTACCTATTTTTTTAAAAAAAATTTAATATTCAAAACATTGATGTGACCAACAATTTTGTCAAGTTGCTTTAAACATTGTGGTTTATAGTAAATTAATGTTTAATCTACTAAAAATTGTATTATATCTTTTAAAAAAAGTAATAATTTGTTTTTTAATGAAATAGCATTTTTAATTGCATGGGTTATGTTTTACAATTGTTGGTAACCATTGTGTATTAAATCTTGTTTATAGGACAATCAATAATGTATTGTTTATGAATTAAAAATGCAAGTTTAATGTAATTAGAAACTATCAATCATTACGAATTTAATGGTTATTTTTATAAATAATAATAATAATAATAATATAGTTTTGCATTATTATATTTCATCAGATTAAATTTTCACAAAATCTTACACAATTACAAGAAACAGTGATTTCATTTTTAATTTCTTCTACTCAACCAATACCAGAAGAAATTGTTAGATGAATTTACAATGTGTGTAATATATAATATACATAAATAATAGAAAATACTAATCAGTTATAGAAGTACGGATGAAAAGTGTAAATTATAACTCACATTGCTTTATTTTCTTAAAAATGAATAACCTGTCAGTTTTACTTAAAACAAAACAAGTTTGGCACAACTAATTTAATGTGTTGTACCTACAATAAACTCAGTACCACCCACATTTTAAATAAAATTAATTACAATCATATTATACACCTTACACCTTATACCATGGCTTATGCATCAGTATTCAGTATATCAATAATATTGGTCTAATGCATACCGATGGATAACATTAAAAAGAGCTGAAACTTTATTGATCCTGACGTGTTCATTATGGCTGCACCAATGGCCGCCGTGCCGGGTTACTGTTGTCGGAAATATTAAATTGGCTGCCCAAAGAAAGGGTATTTTCTTATTTTATGCCGTATTATTATTGTGAATAATTCAACGCCGCCTGAAAGCCATGGCTCGTATGATAATTTTTCTTCCTTTCATACGAAACTAAATTAAATTATGAGAGCGACTTACTAGAAAAAGGGGTGAGTGAAACAGCAGCACATGCTCGGTGTGGTAGAAAAGAGGCAAGGACGGGGAAATAAAGGACAAGGAAAGTTTTCACTGTAGGAGCAAAATATCATATTTATCGTTGCAGGTACAAACCCTCTCCCATAATCCAACAGTACAAAGACTCAGAATTTCATCGAAGCTTCGGAGAAAAGGCGTTTGAAATTTTCTTTGGTACAATGCACTCGAATATATTTCTTTGCCGATTATGTCATCAGCTTGCAAATGTAAAGCAGACTTTATGACGCTGATTTATATAGTGTACAGGTTACCTCGTTAAGTCGGTCGAGTACTCTTAAAAAATATGTTTATACAATATGTATAATTCTCATACATAATATATTTATATTAAAAATAAAAAATAATGATAAAAGTTGTGATACTATTGTCGCAAGTGGAATCTAACAATAACAAATCTTCACTTCCACCATCGCCAAACCATAGCCAAGTACATTCCTCAAAAACCTCATTAATGAAATTTATCCGTTTTAAAAATATTATTATTAATAATTTACGTTGAGCCCCATTTATATTTCCACATGAGTTCAACGTTCACGTCAAAATTATTAATTGTAAATTAAAACCAAATTTGGTTGGAGCGTATGGTTTTGTTTACCCACCTCATTATATAATATTTCAATTGACTTTAGATTTAAATTTTAAGTATTTATAAAATATTTAAAAAAGTTAATGCATTAGATACAGTATAACAATTTATTTAACATGAATTATTTTATTGAAAACAAATTTAATAGACATATATATATAAAGCAATAAACTTATTATAAGTATATTATTGAGATCTTAACTTAGAAAGCTAGATAGGTAACAAATTAATAAATATTTTCAATTACCAAGTATAATTTATTTTTTAAACATACGTTATGCAGTTGATGATATAATTTACAATTGTTTTACTAAGTATTTCAATAGTTTTATAAATTAAAAAAATTCATTATCATAGTAGTTAATCAGAATGTTTGAGAGTGTTTATTTAGATTGATTTAAAGAGTTAAAAAATAAAAATAATAAATAAATAATGACCATATAACACACATTTTTTTTAAGAAATAAAGGAATTATAATATTTTTAGTGCTTTATATATTATGAGAAAATACTTATCGATGAATAATTGTTGTGTGTGACATGGACTAAAAAAGTAGATTGGCATCGCTATATGATTGGTAGTGATAATATGGTTCAATGTCTTTATGCCGACGGTATCTAAGCCGACGGAAAAAATTCCGTCGAGTATCTAAGCCAATAGTAGATACACCAACGGTATGTTTTTTTTTTATGATTTTTACAATACAAATGTATTTCTATGGGACTAATATTATATAATATGAAATTTAAAATTATGGAAAAATAATTAGGTTATTAGGTTATTAGTCAATTGAAAAGCAAATACCTAACTCATTATTGCCTGCTTTTTTTTTTAATAATAAGCATTTTTTAGCTCTGAAAAGAGCCTTTATATTCCCTAAAAAGGGTATTTTTTTTTTAAACGACGAGTGCCCCAAATTGGCTATTTAGCAAAATTGGAATTGAAAATTATGGGCGATTCCCTGCAAATAATCGGATATGTCACGATTTTCATAATCGTCAACGATTTATTTAATTCGCGATGCTGTATCCCAATAACACCGTCGTCCCTGTACTGATGTTAATCCAGCAATGTATTGATTTATTTAAAATTCATTTAGGCTCTGCTGATTTTACAGACCCTCGATAATATAGGATAATATACCTGTTTGTTTCTTTTTTTTTCTTATTTTAGTGGTTCATGTGAAATTACAAGTATGATATAAAAAATAAAATATATATAAATATACAATATACATGAATAAAATACAATTAATATAGGGCGGATTCATTTTTAAATATCTTAAATTTATGTATTTAATAAGTACTCTTGATTAGTACAACCATAATTATTATATATTTTTTTAATAATATACCACTAGATAATATGATTTCCTTCAAGGGCACTCTATTTGTCCAAACTATATTCCAAAATATTACGATTTTGATACCAGTTTATTAAGTTCTAGTAGTATTATTTGTTTGAGGTATTATTACAATTGTTAAATATTATTATGAAAATTAAGGACAATAAAAAAGATTATGTTTATCTATTATTTATGAACTAATATTAAGAAATTAAAAATATCGCAGAAAATTTTAGTTTTATCACTTAAAAATAAAATCGTTTCATTATTATAAACTGCTGACTATTATTTATATTGCACTTTATAATGCGTCAATCAAATAAACAAAAAAAAAAAAAAAAATCATCAATCAAATTACTAGAGTTCACGTCAAATGAAATAAACCAAATTGGTTAGTACACAGTCATGAATATTAATGATAATAATAAAAATAATATAATTTAGTAGGTAGTAACTAATAATAATAATAATAACACTATACTTTTAAAAAATTAGTAAAACAAATTTCTAATTTTGACGAAGAACTTATTAGTTTCAAAATAAAAAGAGATTAAAAATATTAAAAACGTAACATTTAATATTATTAAGTCTAGTATTAATATGCATTTGTATAGTAATATGCAGTGTTCTTTTTCACATTATTTAGTACTAACCATTATTTTTTTGCGAATCGCTTAGACCAATAAATGGTCTATTTCTATTTTATACATATTTGAAGTATAATTCCTAATAATATATTATTTTATATTTTACCTAACTATATACATGAAAAATGAATATTTTATAATATATCAAAACCAAATTAGTGTAAAAGGCTAGATGCCACATCATATTATTACGGACTTAATTTTAATTTTATTAGATCGGTAGTTTTGTCTTTGATGAAAATAATTAAAAATGTATTAAAAAAGCTATGGAATTCTTTAAAAGTAAGACTAACAAAGACGATTTAGCTTATACAGAAAAGATAAATTATTTCAATTTATTTTAAAATTAAAAAATGCTGCTCATTCTCTAAATATAAAAGTCTTCAAACTATTGATAACTTAATATTGTATATTTTATCATATTTTTATTTTTATATTTTTATATTTTAGCATATCTTAACAAAATTAGACTAATATTTTACTATTTTATATAATATATAAGGTTTTATCTTAACTATAATAATGAAACATTATAACATTAACATTAAGTTCACAGATATAAATATAACTAAATAAAAAAATACTTAGATATCATTTTAAAAATGATTATAAACAAAACAAGTACATTGTTTATTTTTGTATTCATATTATGAAGTAAATATCGTAATTAATAATTATTAGTAGTTACTACTAGTCTTATAAAAAGTAGTAAATTTATTTTGTTATTAGAAAACTTATTTGAATAAATGAGTGAAAAACAATTCAGAAATCAGAATACATTTTAAAATACTAATAAATATATATATATATATTCAGAATACGTAATATTCGAATACTTACTTGAATAAGTATTTTAATGAATAAACAAATAAGGAAAAAAAGTCTTAATCTAAAATACGCGTAGTAGACAATTCAAAAGAATATTATATATTGTAATAATGTTATAATAAATTGAAGATGGAAAATATGTCATAATTTTTTAGTCTCGTTCTATTGGTATTCATTTGTGTGCAAATGGATTGTTTTGGTCGTCCCTATTATTATAATAATATAAAAATGCACGGTCGATCGTGAGTTTGAATAGAATAGGTAACAGCAATAATAGTATAACTGGCATTTATTCTATACGTTATAGATAATAGGTATATTCATTGAGTATATTATAATACAATGGTTTTCATATAATTTTTAGCATTTTCTAGTCTTTACATTGAAAAGAAAATTTTCCAAAAGACGGATGTGGTCGAATTTAATTTTTACAAACGATAAACTGTTGTGGTTTAATGCGCTTGGGAAACAAAAGCTCAAAACTGGGGGAGCAAGCCGCATAATCCTGAAGTGTAATTATATGTGTTATCGCGCTGGGTGAAAAGACATTTCACAATTGTCACGATTAAGATAACAATAGGTATTACTAGGAATAATATTTTTGTAATATAGTTTTTGCTCTTGTTGTTTTTCGCTACCATTTTAAATATTTTACAACATTCGACATAATAACCCCAACGAACTCGACTTACCCGAGTACCCGACTGTAATAAACGCATATCGTTTCGCTAGTACAACGACAAACAATCATAAAAGCCTTACAATATATCTATTTATGCATAATACTACGTTATGCATTATATCTACGGCTTGAGTATTTTAGTATAGTGTTATTTAGATCGAATCTTATATTATTACAATTGTATAGGTACCTAAATAATGCACATTACCTATACCGCGTTTATTAGTATAATACATTATTATTATTAATATCACGCGCAAACCACAGTACAGTTTATTTAATTTTTTGCACAGAAATCGTGTTTATATTTTCCACGAAGATGCAGTTTTTTCACGCACCTATACCAGTTATTGTGTACATTGTGTTTATCTTTATCATTATAATAATGTTATATTATTGTAGTACCTATTTATATTATCACGTGATTTTGTACATTTTATTATTATAATAACAGTATATACGTATCGTATATGTGTGTATAATAACGTCATCATTTAAAATACATTTGATTTTTCCGAATATATTAACTATACAGTAGACCGGTACAAGAACGATTGAATACCTGATTGTATAAACCACTGGTATGATAATAAAATAAGGTAATGTTCACACGTAATCTGATGGAAAAAAAATGTGACTTTCACACCGTGTAATCATTTGCAGTGCACATTATAATATTTTTTTATTTCTAGTTTTTTATATATATATATATATATATCGGAACACCAAAAAATAAATAATAATAACATGTCTCCGCATATTTTCATTTTGTACAACTGTCATGTATAGGTGTATTTTATTACACATGGTATTGAATGAAAAACAAAATTGCACGTTCGTGTATCAACGAATTAATGTTTGGAAATATTCCGCAATAACAAAATTGCATGTTTAAAATCGCAACTGATATGTACTTGTATAATATTCAACAGTTTCTGAAGAGCCATAGAGGGGGGATTTTGAATACATATGTATCTACTACCTACGTAGGTATTTATCCTATAACGTTTTCCTGTAAAATTATTATTATTCCACTTGAAAATAAAAACAATATCAATAAAACAATTGTAACAGAATATTTTCTTATAGTTTTTTTTTTTTTTGGTTTAATTAGGTTTTATGATTCTTCGACATTTTAAATAAATTAAAATATTATTTTAAACTTTTGTTCTGATTTTTTAAATATAAAACATGTTTAACATTGTCAAATAAAAGTACAGGTTATATAAAATATTATAATTTATTTAAATGATTAAATATTGTGTTATTATTATTATTAATTATGTATAATATAATAAATATTAATATACTAAAATATGGTAGTTACACATATTATTTACATTATTTACATACAATAATAAATTACCTTATCGGTTTTAAAAGTCCTAAATGTTTTTAATATTATTCCTGTTATTTCCATATCATTGGTGTTACATATCAGATACAGAAACAGAGATATAAATTTTATTCTATGGTGTAATGAATTCAAATTAATAATCACGTAATGAAATTATGATTGAAATATATATTTGTTTTGTGTTAATACAAATCAATGGGTAGTTATCGTGATATCCTTCGTTAATAATTTACATAATTTATGTGCCTATATTATATTTGGTACGTTTTAACAATTCCAATTATTGTTGTTCACAAAAAAAAAAATAATAATAATAATAAAATAACGAATAATATTAAAATTATTTATTTTATTTAAATTGATGTTTCTTTTTATTAGGTAATACTAAGAATAATACAATTTATATTTTTCTTTCATATGCTTACTGCATAGCACACCCTCACCTCACCACTACATATATTCACATAGGTACATGATATTAAAGTAACGTTATATTACAATCCATTATTCATTTTTTTTTATTTTTTTTTTTTAATGGTTTTAATTCCAGTTGTCTGTTCCGCTAATTGTGCTGGGGTATAAAAAAACTTCTCGTTTCGTCGAAAACCGAAACTTTTTTGAACTATTTTAAATGTAGCATGCAGCCAAACCCCGTCTCACGCACACACCGCCATCACGTCTTTCTTCATCGTTTTATTGTGATTCAGTTCACCAAAACAGGACGGACGTCTAGACGAAATGTTATTTCAGAGCTTTATCGATTTTTTCGTGATTTGTATCTCTGGCCGTAGCACTGAGAAGGTATTATTATTACTGCGCCAATAGCCGAGTAGCCACACGAGAGTGTTTTTGATATTTTTTTAACGGGTTATTAGTGAGAATTTTTTTCAATCGTAAACTATACTAGTGCTAATTTATAGAAACGACTGATTTCGTGATAATATAAATAGTATGTGTTCACGCTAAGAGATACCAACAAATATAACTAAGTCCGACGACCTTGGAATAAAATATGATATTTGAAAGTGTCTACTAATCAAAGTAAAGATTTTGTGAAATTTTCAAGTGTTTAAGCCTTATACCGCACCATTACATGGGCAAAATACAATAACCTACAATATACAAAAATTAAAAACAGTACAATTTACAACTTGAATAATAACTACATTGACACGCATACGTTTATAGAAGATGTTAATACTATTGCAACAACAGTACAAGTACAATGATAACACATATATAGTAGAAGTAGTAACACACCTAATTTTAATTTTATCAGTTTTGATAAATAGTGATCTCATTTTCCAATCCGCATCATGCGATCCAAAAGATTATTTATTCCATAATTAATAGTGTGCACAGAAACTACGAAAAGAACATCGTGTTAGGTGGTGATAAAAGTAACTTTGAAACTGAACGATGAAAGAAGTGAAGGGGCTTCAATATGACCATCCACCAGTTTTTTTTTCAAAAACTACGTAAGCGTTGAATCTCCTGTCCACCAGTAAGATGAGACCGATTTCATGCATAACTATAGAGTAATCATTGCGAATATCCTTTATAAAATGTACAAAATATGGTAAACCGGCTTGTTTTCAGTTCATATGAGGTTGATTAGAAACTAAAAGTGATGATATATAAAATTTATTACTTACGGTTAATTAGAAAGTCCCTGGAAAATTGAAATTTGTAGACTTCAAAATTAAATATACTTTCGTGACTCTAAAAGCGTTCGAATAAATGTGTCTTTAGACGCCAATGACCACCATTTAAGTAATTATTAAAGTAGAGGTAAGTTATTAAATAAAATTATATTTAATGATAATATTATTACATCAGATATATACATACCTCGTGTGATACATTACCTTATGATTAATCTTTATTTATTTATTTATTTATGTTTTTATAAATTTTACATTTTTTTAATATTTAAGGAAAAATCAATTTAATAAAAATATAAAATCTCATTTTTTCTGAATTTATATTATGCTTACTCTCTACAAAATAATATTATGTATCTATACAATATCTATAGCGAGTACAACGAAGTAAGTAATTGAATCTATAATTCTAAAATTATTTGAAATAACTTTTCTGCAATAATTCTATATCTCACCTAAAACTGCTATAATTTTGTAATAGTTTTTTGTTTTGATAATATGTAGAACTTAATAGATACAGATTTTTAATTAGGTATATAATATAATGAGGTGAATTATGGTAGGTATGATTTTTATAACCTTTTCTGGGACTTAACAATATATGTGATACGATAGGTATTTATTTTAATACGTAACCAGTACCTACTACCTACTAAATATTTCTTTAACTATATAAACATTCCGTATTTAAGTCCATATAGTATTATTTATATGATAATATTAACGACAATATTATTAATATTACCATACTGATAATTATTGTGAAACGACGTGAGGTGAAACGAAATTCGTTTTAGCAACGTCTATAATACTACACTACGCACACACACCTTTGGTCGTGGAGACAATTGGAAGCGACGGGTCGGAAAGTTAGTTAATAAAAATATATCGCCCTTTGGATTTTTGCGGCCAAAAAGAAAAGCTATCTCCCCTTCGGGGGTAAAGGGACGGCTGAAAACTTTGCCGACGTGAAAGAATCATGGACTCCAATACGGGGTCGGCCGGATATAATTCTTGACTAGAAGAAATTCCTCTCTTCTCGAACGCTACTATCCCCGTACACCACTCACTGCTGTGCCATTCGTCCGGGGGGATTACACGCAAAAACCGTGGGGCCCGTTTAAATGCAAATAAGACGTTTCGCCATGGCACAAAAGTTAATACCGTTGGCGTCTTCTCCCGTCCTCTCTCTTCTCCAGAGATTCACATCCCCTCTTATCGTCCCGAGTACCCATCGGACTCATTCGGACTTATTTATTCGAAACGTTGAAATTATATAAATTACAGGAGATTACTGGTACTGTAAGGCACTGCCGGTAGCAGTGGAAGTCGTTGGCTCTAAAACAATTAACTTAAAATACTCGTGGTTGTTGATCCCTTGAGTTTGAACTACAATAATAAATTCCTCTTTAAATACAACACACCGGGTCCGGAACTCTAAGTATTTTTGTTCAAACTGGATTTGGTTATACACAGTCTAATCGCTAGACGACCTATTTCATATTCATTATTGAAGGAATTCAATTATAATTAAACTTTGATTAGATTTTAATCAACGTGTGTAATTGATCTAAATTAAGTAATTTATTTAGATGGTTATGAGTTATAAATGCTTTATTTCAAATCAAAATTAACAAATTAAAATATACTATAATATACTTAACATAGACAAATTATTCATTATCAGTTACTATTATTTTTAAAATAAGTAATATTTTAAGAATTCAAAATTATGTTTAGAAAAATAATAAATATTTAGGGTAAAAAAAAAAAAAAATATTTTTATTATTTATATAAATGTATATTTTTTGTGTCAACATAAGCTACATTTTATAGATAAATAGAATTCAGTTGTTAAATAAATAAAATAACACATTCAATGGTAAAAAATAAAAATACTGATATTGTGAATATTTTATATATTTTTAAAGAATAATAATAGTCTCGACTCTAAGTATTTAAAATCAATATTAATTTGTTGTTTTGATAATAATTAATAGTATATTATTTAAATATATTAGTTCTTATAATTTTGTTAATATACGTAATTAAATCTCAACATTATTTTTGGGAAAATGGGTGACGCTACGGCGAACAACTTCGCCGAATGAATGCAAATCTGGATTGCCCTTAAATTGAGCATAAAGTTATAACTTTAATTATACTCCAAGCACTTGCTTTTTTCTACCATCATCAGTAGTGCGTAGAAGAAATCCTAATACGTTCGTCTTGGAGGTTAAACTCACTTTGTAATTAATTCAAATTAGTATAAAAGGATTATTATTACGAATAATAAAGCGTAAATAAATTTTCATTTTAGGTCATTATCGTACATTTTCTGGCCACTTGGAAGTGCTTAAACTAAAAACTACACTTTTATAATTTTGCGTTTTATTTTATTTTATTTTATTATATTTCAATAAGAGTTACAATGGGAGAGTTAATGATTTAACAGGATAACATTGTTTTTACCGGCAACTGTGACTACCTAGAAGAATGAATATTGCAATGGTGACAAACAGATTACGGTCGGTTCGATAACCACTTTAAATACAAGTGGCGCACAGCTGCAATACGAGTATGCAAATATTTTGGGTCGAGATTAATAATGAAACCGACGGCAAACCTAGTCAGTGTGTTGTTAGCAACAGAATCGGATACAATGGTGGAAAATACCTGACCGACTAAAGAAAATGTTTTGCATTTGATCGACGCTTAATATATTACGAACCAGATGCAAACAATGCCGAACGCCGTTATATTCATCAGCATCGGAGTCATTGTGGTCAGACGTCGTGTCGAGTAAACACAATAATTATATTATCACCTTGTAATTGATTGGTTAATAGTGTCAATAATTCATACACAATTCGATAATTTGGTATTAGAATTTCATCACCAAGAGAGCTTGAATTGTACTATAAAATGTCACTAAAACACATTTTTTACTCGGAAAACTCCCCACTCATTCTTAAACCCTATATCACTAGGAACTAAAATATGTAATTTCGCTGAACATAGTAACATCGCAGAATACATGGAATTATTTAATTTATTCTGTCGTAATATTATGACTTTCATCATCATTCGTTGTCATCACGTTAAATCAATTCTACTTTATAAGAGTTACCCTGCAACTGTTTTGAAATGACAACCATCTGAAAACTGTTAGACCCTTTTTTCAGGTGACTTATATAAACAGTTATTAAAATCATTCTTATCTATGTGTTTTTCTGTATTATGTTCCAAGTGTAATTATATAATCTATTCTATTAAAATTATATTCAATGGTTTAGCATATATATATTATATTATGCTTATAAGTTATGGTCAATCAATACATTGCATGACCCATAAGTTACTGAAAATTTCAGCAAAAATTGTTCTAAAATATATGCTACTTCCATATTAGAGCTACGACTGAGCTACTACATAATATAATACTCTATATTGTATTCATAGTACATGAAACGTTTTTCCGAGTTTCAGAGTAAAAATAAATAATAAAACGACGAATAATATCGTGTTTCAGCATTTGAATAAATTATTGACTTAGTTTAGAATACACATTTTAGATGATAGGAATCTTTCACCTTTTTTTGAATGATATTCTCTCTGCATTTCATATATATATTTAATTAAGTATAATTTTATTTCAATTCGTTTTAAAATGCAGATGCTTTTTAGATTAAGTTTGCTATAGAAGAAAAAACGTTGAGTCTTTCTCTTGAGTAATCAAGAAAAAGCAAGCAACAAAATATTTAATCACATATACAAATTATTATATACCAATCTTATTTCAATAGAAAAAAAGCAATTTTGAATTGTATACTTGTTTTTTGAAATTTTTTTTTTCATTATGTTTTGACTTATAGACGAGGTGTAATGGTTTTTTTTTTTTTTTGTTAAATATTAAATTATCTCGGAGATGGTAGGTACTCGTATTTTCAAGAAAGCCTTCAATTCATCCAATTCTTGTTTTACCTTCTATATTATGTAACAGTAAACAATGTCAACTCACTTCTTATAAACAGACGTCATACCCAAAACTTGAAAGACATACGTATGGTTATGAACAAACACACATTTCCAAAATTTTTTTTTTAATATCTGGTGGTTTAAAACCAAAAGCATAAATTACAACAATTAATTATTTTACAAGGAAATAAACAAGAATGAATTGATAAGATTACATCATGGCGTTCGATTTTTGTAACTTGGTATAGTATGTGTATAATTGTGTACTCCATATAAATTATAAATTAAATTTTTATATGCAATAAAATAGAGTATAATTAATAATATAAAAGTTATTTTGTTTATAACTAAATTACCTGAATCCACTTAGATTTAAATTAATAAATTTATCGTTTTTCATAATGCTTTGGTTGAAAAATAAACCTTATGAACACAGTTATTACAATAATTACTTTTATGGTTTACACCTTCTAAATTTCAAACATATTTTTATACAAACATAAACTAAATAAAGATTCAACAAATTCTTAAAAGGCAACGTAAATCAAATATCGTCTGGATTGATAGTCGTCTTTATGTGTTTATATCAAAATTATGACCGGAATTAAGAATTTTCAAACCATAAAAGTATTAAGTATAAATTATAAAGTATTTATTGTAATATTAATTGTATAAATAAGTATTTTATTTCAAGATTAGCCAATATATCACTGTTTAAAATATTTATGTATTTTATTAAATTAAATAGAACTATGTTATCTAAAAGGTTATTAGTAGGTAGTATTATTTTCACCAATAAATATAATTGTTTTTAATGAAGTTTGACTTAATTGTATTCATAAATTACGGAACGTGGTGAATAATTTTTATAAATTATTGATTATAATATATTTATTGTAATATAATATGTAAGTTTTTATATCATTTAATTGTGAAATTATACGAGAAGAAAACTGTTAATGAAATTGTCCAATAGATACACTTAATAGAATCTTAGAACAGTAGTTCATGTGCTTAGAACAGATGAAAGATATAAATTGGTTCAAGTTTTTATTCTATATCTATTCCAACGACCAAGCGATTTGTGCAAAGTAAGACTTATGAGCAGTTATTTACCGTTTGAAACGTAAAACGTATACAAGAAACACAGACTCTTTTAAAATGATTTGATGTCTCGAAAGATAAAGGACGGACGACTAGAATGACGGAAATATAAATCAACTGTAATGGTAAACAAGAACCGAGTTTGACTAATGTAGCATTTGAATGGTTTAAAAAAGTCGAGCCATTATTGAATAGTCACCATATACCTCAAACTTTTGAATAATGATAGTAAGTTAGTTTCCATCGAAACTCTTAGATCACCTCTAATATGCGAGCAAATTAACAATATCAATAATGTAGGTAAACATAATATGTAGTATTGTAGTTATTATATGCATAGTTTTGGTTAGGTAGTAATTGTTATATCTTGCATAATATTATGCAGCTATTACAGTTGATGTGTTATATTTAATAATATTTGGTAGTATAGTTTGTTTATCTACAATAAAGAACGCCAGCAATCTAAAACACATCCGTACTGGAACAAGAATATTACTATTATTATTATTATTACCATTTTAGGGTTCAGAGTGTATAACGTTTTATCCGGGGAAAACGATCAAAACAACATTAGCTGAATGGACAATGTACGTATAGTTCGGTGGAGATCCTTTTTGAGGGTCCGAATCAAATCAAATTTCGATTATCCGGGCGATGATTTTACGCTCGGACAATTCGTATGATGATGATGAAGACGATGATGATAAGAATACATCGTACATGTTTATATAATATTATGCGTATTATATATATATATATATATATTATACATGAATAAGAAAGCTTCAAACGAATAACGAGTGGTGATAAGGCGGAAACACGTGCATCGGCCCCAGAACTTAAGGGAAACGGACGCTGACGACGAGACACGGCGAAGACGTGGACCTCGAATGATACGACCCGCTGTAGTGACGGACTGCAACAAGGGAGTAAAGCATATAAATTATTCGCTTGTAATCCCGACGGATGTAGTGTACGCGTATCTAAACCACACGCACGTCACCCCAACCGTTTCTGTTACTCTCTTTTTGCCAACCCAGATATATATATATATATATTATATATAGTGCTATGACGGTACACCTTCACACTGCTTTCAAAACCCAATACGGATTACACCATAGGACATGGAATATTATTATTATTATTATGGTCAAGCACGAGGATAGGTGCGAGTACACGTTCATCATTATTGTTATTGTTGTTGTACGCGTTGTCGGTGTGTTAACAAAAGAAAGCACTTAGCGCCCGTGGAAATCTGTAACAAACAGAATAAAAGCGTACTCGTTTTGTAGCTGTATATAGCAGCGACGGGCCGTGTGGAATAACCGTCGACCCATTCTCATAATATAATATAATAATATATTATATTAAAATAACATTATCTTCTCCGAGGGTAGATACGCGTACAGTAGTTGTTAGTGTAATTTCGTATCACGCAAAGATTAAACATATACATATTACATCCGCCACGGAAATCGGTGCAACGTGGATATACTTTTTTGTATATCGTGATGTTTAAAATTAACGACCGTATTTAATATTTTGTTTTTCATATTTTAAATTAAATCACCAAAATAGTGAATTTACAACTAATTTTAATTCAAAACAACATATTATACAGACAATGATATATTTTTATTTACGTCAGTACATTGAGTACATTGTTTACATCGAAGAGTAAAAAAAAAACAATAGTAGCCTATATTCGAAATTCGGTACATATTATGCTTTGTATACATTGCCTAAGTTAAATATTATATATATAAATAATCCCACTTGAAAACTTTTTTGACCCTTGTTTGAAAAACTCTCCTGAAATGTCAAAGCTCGTATTTTATACAATTATCGTAATACTTAGGAATTAGGATACAGGTTTTTTTTTTTTTTTTATCGCTATTATTTACACTTTTTTCATTACCACAAGATCCTTTGTATGACTGAACCACATCTGCTAAAAATCCACAGCCTTTAATGACATGAGTAAATTTTAAAAAAGGTTGGAGACTTTATAGATTTAATTAAATACACGTGTTCACAGTTTTTATTTAATCACTTAAAATAATACTGTTTAATAATAAAAGTGTTTACGTTCATGAGTCAATGATTCATAATTTTTTTAAATATTGCGAATTTAATTATTTGATCACTAAGTAAATATTATATTATAGCTAATAACACTGCGATCTTTGATATCTCAATTAGCTTCAATAATGTTAAAATATTATCCGAGGTGGCACAGTGTATACATTTAAATCACCGAATATCTTATCAATGTCAATTTTATATTAATACTGAGTTATGAAAACAAAATCGACAATTATAACCGTTAATATTAATTACTAATTATTCTATATTTAGTTTTCTAGTGTAATATATTATCAGGCAAAGTGTTCCAATAACTACATAATATAGTCTATATGTATAAGATCAAACGAGTTAAGAACTATGCTAACTATGCTTATAAACAGTTAAACTTATCACCTAGTCTGAAATTGGAAATAGATTATGTATGCAGATTGAGCATGGTCGCTATTATTAAAAACTCCATTGAAACATTGTTTATTTTTCGTAAATATTGGTAGAATATTGTTTTTTAGAACAATGGTTAAAAGTTTTCATAGACTTACAATTCACTATAATTATAAAAGTCTCACCCACATATACGCTTATTTACTATGGTTTTACAATAAACTCATGCTGAAAGAACGGTGATCAATTCGATCAATTGAAATTAACAGTCATAATAATATGAGTTTTTTTACTGAATATGAATGTAACCATTATGGTTTAGAATGAATATTTAAGAAACAAACATTCTAATGATTTACTTAAATATTTAGTAAAAATACGAAATACGTATTTAGGGGCGACACTTTAAAATGTGTAATTTATTTATGATAAATGTATATTTACCTTCTAATGGTAGCAGGTAATACATATGTTTTTTATTATATTTAACATTTTTTTTTTTGTTTTATTTAATTGTCTGTATTTACTTTTATGTCTTTCTAATTATAATATAATATAATCTATTATTAAGTAATAATGAATAATTTTTTGTTATTATGTTTGTTATTTTCCACACGCAACATTTTTAATATTATGTTTTAGGACTTACGTTAGTATAATATATTTATTATATATTATGTATGATATATATATAATTGTCAAGAATAAAAACGAAGATATTATATACAATAAGTGCAAATTGTAAAATACGTATTTAGTATGTAAAAAAAATATATTTACATATATTTATTTCATAAATAATAATAAAAAAAAACACTACAACATTGTATGCACTTATATCTGTACTCAATCGTATTTTATTTTGATATTTTTTGGATTCCTATTGTACGTTTTCATTTGTACTCAACTAGGTCGTGAAAAAAGTAAATTGTACTTTATCAGGTACTGCCACACAAATCAATAATGCATTATTAATATTTTAAAATGTGTCGTTATGATAGTGATTATAATTTTATAATAAAATTGATTAATTATATACTTTATTTTATATTAAATTGAATGAAATTATATATATATAATATATGTATGTTTGTGTGCTGTGTGTGTGCATATTTAGATATAAATAAGTACTTATTTGTGTTTTATTTTCTTTCTGGTCAGACAGGTATAGAATGCGCGTGAGCGACAGACGATTTGAGTGCCTGTAATACTAAGGGCCGTACCACTGTTTGTTTTGTCCGCTCCCCAAAAACTATTGTCCTTGGTTGAAATCGATTGAAAAGTGTTTCACGGTGCACTTTTCCCTTTTTTTTGTCACATCGTAAATCCACGCTACCTCCACCATCTACACCACACACCTGTTCTATACGATATTTTTTCTGCTACTTCTCTACTACTACCATTACCACAGCTGTATTATTATTATTATTATTATTATTATTGTAACCATCGTCGTCGGTGAACCACTTAACGAGTAAAATGTCGCTCTAAGATGTCATGTGAGTTTTATACTTCGTGTTAGAGAGTAGTATTTCGGCTTATAGTCGTTGGTGGAGAGGTGGCTGTTTTTTCGATGTAAAAATAAAGTTTCTAAATGCTCGAATTCGTCTTAATGGAAGCAGGTATGCGATTGTGTAGGGGAAGGGGTAGGGGATAATAATATCAAGGACATTAAATGTGTACACACCGGTTCATTGATTCGCCCGAAAAATTAAATTCAAATACAAGACGATAAAAACAGGTGAGGGACGAATTATCTCGTTAAATAGTGCTGTGAAAGGAAAATTAAATCAGAATAATTGACAAGGTTAATAGTACAAGTCATAATTTCCCAGTAGTTTTATGTGTATGTTTTTATACCGTCTCAGTTGGTTCTGTTACAGTATTCGCCGAACGTGTGAATGCAGGAACAACGATTTTGTACGCTATTCGAACGCTGCCACTTTACACATAAACATATACACTCAAACATACCATATATTATATATATATAAATACATTACGCTTGTGTGTTCATTTGGGTGGGTATATTTTTTGTATTTGAGTGATGGAGGGCGGAGGGATAAAATTCAAAGCGAAAAAACTACGATATTATATGTTGCTGTCAAAGAAAACAAAAATATATATAAATAAAATAAAACGTTTCTTTCGAGATTTATGTTTCATATAAGGTCGTGCAGAACACTGAAATCTCGGTAAATTACAGCGTTAAACAAATCCGTGCCGTGAATAAAACGGTCGCTCGCCGACGTTTTCCTCGCAAATACAACTTTACTGTACAATACCACTATGGCACCACCAATAAATGAACGGTTGTGAGAGAGCATAATATAGTGTGCTGCGCTTTATGTATAGTTTATCCTAGTAAATGCGTGAGAGAAAATTTCGTCGACGTCGGATTAACGAACGCATCCTTAGATTAAACATTATAAAGTATATTTAATCTACGACGCATCACTCATCCGTTTTTGGTTGATTTGATACATGAATATATTATTATATACACGCTAATACTTGTCACGTGCCAGTATGTACCTCATACTAGTCCCGAAGACGATCTCAAAATATATGAGTATAGACTGTACAGAGTGGTTAACCCCTATTTTTTTCTTAGTAATAATTTTATTCAAGTTTATTTTCGGAATTTTCAAAAAAAAAAAAAATTCTAAAAACACAATTTTTTATAATGCATGAATTATTGTTTACTACCTACTTTATAATAGTGATACGAAATTTTGTTTTTTTTTTTTTCAATATTCGTTCGAACTTTTGTTTCCGATACGTAAAAATATTCAAAAAAGTTATCTACTAAATAATTTAAAATCAATGAGGAGGTTTTTATTTGAAAAACAGAAGTTGGTATCTCTACACAATCATACTCTTTAATTAGTACGAATAATCTCAAATACCTATTTAAAAATATTGTCTTTAATTTTATTTTATAATTTCAAAGTCAGATCTTTAATAATCAAATTATTGAAGAAAGGAGAGATGTTTGCGTGCTCGTTGAATTACTCTGTACTATATTTTAGAACCATAGTATGTACTTATGTTACTGTTGTCAATATTTTATGACGTTTTGCGTGCATTTGTTGCTATTATTGCATTGTTCTCAGATAATAGCATGTGGATATACAAAGAACATGATGTCTTCCGAGTTCTGACATAATCTCTAACGAATTTCAATCAAGTATACAATTTTCTCACTGCACAGTTATACGATAATATTGTTTGTGCTTAATACCGATGCTCGATATGTACGGAAAAGTTTTTAATTCCGATTTTAAAGTTTACGTTTTTACGTCAAGTATTTTTGTCTCAATAATTTCAACGCATATACAATAATATAGTATGTGGTTGGATAGTTTGATGTTTGGTTTTTTACTGCAGAAGTAAAAAAAAAAAAAAATGGGTAAGTGGGTACCGATCTGCTGTACATAAGACGCCGTATGGGTCATTATTATATACTATAGGAGTGTTAAATATGAATCCAATGAGAGGTATTATTGTATACAAAAAACGATTCTGAACGGAGATGATTTGTCAGCCTAGAATATAATTTCGAATGGTTGGTGAAAAAGGTGGTTTATGTTTTAATAGCTTGAATACATGAAAATTTAAGTTCTTTTATAATTATTATAATGATTAAAAATTTTGTATTAAATTTTCAACTGTTAGCTACTTATAAAAAATTTTTAATGAATTATACCTACAAAATAATTTGAAAATATTCATGATTTTGACGAATATTTTTGTCAATATTTGAACTTCAAATGCTAATAAAAAACAATTGTGCATGTATTCTTATAATTTTTTAATTACTATAAGAATAATTTATGAGGAACTTTGTATTACATTTTCAAGTATTTTGACAGAAAAATATTGTATTGACACTTCAAAAAAAAATTTTCAGAAAAAATAAAAATTTCAGTCAAAATATTAAAATATTTTGAAAATTAAATCACGTAAAGGAAATGCCAATCTAAATAACTGGTAAAATTTTTAAGTATCTACAACTTATACTTTTTGAAAAATAAAAAATATTTAAAATCGTTTGAGAAGAATGGTTTTAGTTACGCTAGTTCATAAACATTTAAAATTCAAACGCACTTAAAATTTTTCCTATAATGATGCTTCGAGTTTTCTCTATAGCTACTCGAAGGAAAACTTATGAAAAACTTAGTGTTGTATTTTTAATCCATAACTATAAACACAAAACATTTTATGATTTTTCAACTTCAAAATTACTTGTAAATTTTCGCGTTTTCGACAGATTGTGACTAGCGATTTTTATTTTTTTTTAACTACAATAAGAAAAACTCATAAGAAACCTTCTATTAAATTTTCAAGTTTTTATGGTCAACCAAAATTTTTTTATCGACACTTTCATAAAAAATTCTCATAAAAATCGAAAATTTCTATGGTCTATAAATAACTCAAAAAATCAAAATTTTTGAAAATTTAACTGTATATAGATAATATTGACATAAACATTTGGTGAAATTTTGAAGTATTTACAGTGAATAGTTTTTGAATTATAACCATATAAAAAAATCGATTTGGTCGAAAACTGGTTTTGCGTAAAAATTCCCGTTTTTCTCGATTTTTTTGAAAAGTGTTGGAAAATGTTTATTTTTGACCTCTATAATGCACCAAGGATATTCACTTTTACATCAGAAACCACCCCCAAAGTTTGAAATTGGAGCATTATTTCGAATAATCATGCTATACACAGACACCAAAAAAAAAAAAAAAAAACACACATCATTTTAAAATCAATACATTAATCACTTCGTTCAGATTCTAAAACACACAACATTGTAAAATCAATACATTCATCGCTCAGCTCAGAATCTAAAATAAGTAAGAAAAAAAAATTTTATTTCGTATCAAATATTTTCAAAGATATTCTATAGCGTCGATTAATAAACAAATAAGGAACTATATTTATAAGGATCCAGGGCAATTCCAACCTTTTTTTTTTTATATACAAGTCGTCGTTCACCTTGTGGTGTGGTAGGTTGTGGTGGAAGCATAGTGCACACAAAAACCCAGGTCAAACGTCATCCTGAAAGTGGCACCTAAGAAAATATTACTCCGTAAAGTGCGGTGGAGGACGTTTCTCGCCCATTACCGACAGCAGTGGAAGTAGTGCTAGATTACAATACTTAACAATATAATATATATATATACATATTTATAAATAATAATATTGATCCACAGGCCAGAACCATTAACTCATGCCACCGATTGGCAAAATGCCAAGTGTAAAAATAATCGTAATAATAATAATAAAAATTATTATTAAAATTGAACATAGGCTGACGACAATTTTGAGTATTTGGCAGTCGAACATCCAAGACAAGTAATAATGATGTCTTCCTACAGAGGAATATTATCGTTAAGTTAGAAATTCATCTAAAAGGCATGAAAAAAAAAAAAAAACTTGGACGAGATTTTTTTATTCAGTTTTAATTTCAAACAATTGTCATATATTCTATAAAAATAAAAAAATTAAGCATAATGAGTACATAAAACACTTTTAACTTAAGGCTTTTAATGTTAGATTTATTTATTTATTTTTATTATTTTGTATTTCAAGACTCGAGTAATCGAAGGTCATGGCAGTATAATTTTAATACCATATCAAATACTACGAGTATATTATTATTATTAACACTTGAAAATTACCATAACACAATAATATTTTGTTTGATTTGATTGTGTAGTGCATTTTTAGCTTTCATAATTAATATTCATTAAAAACCGCTGATTTTATTACAATATGACCCGAACGTATTCAACACTACCCGGCGTCGCGCGTCGGCGTGGCAGTGGTTTTGTTAGTAGACGTACAAATAAAAATTATTGATTATTATTATTATTTTTTTTTTAACTGATTTATTATTGTATTGCAATATAGGACGTATACGGCGGAATATATTATTATCGTTACAATATTGTAATTTGATATCGGTTCTAAGGCTCCTCCCACCTTGCCCACAAAAAAAAAAAAAGAAATAATAAACACAATGGACGCTATTATAAATAATAATACCTATTTAAAAATGAGTAATATTCTGGTGTAATTATGTAGAATAATATAAATTACGGTTGATTTTCGATGGGGTTCACTTTCATTCAATGTAATAATTGTGCGTTAACATCATCATATTTTGTTTGGTTTTGGAAACGTCATAGTTCACGGTTCTATTACACGCGAGTAGGTACCCAACACGTGTACTACACATAATATTGTTATATATTATTATGCTTTTCATCTGATTAGCATTTATTATTGTCGTCATTGAAAAGCGATTAGGAACGCTCCACGCTATACACGTCGAGACAATAACAACAATAATAATAATATCTTAATATACCATAATAATAATTTTATTTGTATATAGTGACATCGAGGACCATTATTTTTATTGTTATAATAAGTATAATGATGGTCAAATTCGTTTTAGTCGTACTTCACTATTTTGCAGACCACCGCGAGTATCTGGTAATTTCGTATTCACGACAAAGGTGTACATAAAAAAAGGTCTATATTATATTTATAGTACAACTGTACAACTATTGATTTTATAATAGACTATTATATTATGGTAAAACGTAATAATATAATGTATAATAATACGGTAGTATTTTTAACGCTATTAATAATCAGACTCGACGTTGTGTTTCATTACATTCGCTGGAACAAGATTCGTCTATGAACTAGTTAAAGCTTCGAATAAAATATTAAGAGAACAAAATAATCCAAACTTCAAGTGTGTATGTAATTAGTTGTAGTTTATAGACTTATCTAATAGATTAGCTACTTGACCGATTTTGGCGAAAATTTCAGAAATTATTTTCCAGGAAATCAAAAAGATTTATAGAATAGTTTGAACCACGTTTGATTGGTGAAACAACCATGTTTTTAATTTTTTTTTTTTATGGTGTGCCATATAAATTATTGATAATAATTACTAAAAAAATACTATTTTTTTTAAATTATTCATTTTCTCAGTCGGAATTATCGGACACATGTATTGACACTGCCATACCCTGTGAACTAATTCATCAACGCTAAAATTAAAATACACCAAACGCCCTTTTATTTTGTTAAAGTTGGATAATTATTTATCTATTACATAGTAGAATATTATAAAATATAAATATAATATAATATAAATATAACATTATTAATACAATGAGATGTAATAATACGCACAATATGTTTTGGTTTTAAAATTAAAAACTTACTTTCAGATATTATAACTCCATACGTTTACAACTATCATCGAATATATTTCTGTACGTCGTACCCCACGATGTCGTACAATCGTGTTGTGTGTTCATTTAATACATATAGACTTATGATATGTAATTATGTTTTTGATAGCAATGATGCATTGTACGTGTAAGAGTATATACTGTGTAGTGAACAATATACCCTGCTGTTCAACGGACCTATTTTCCGCTAGCCACGGACGTTTTGGATTTGGGCCAATGCGTTTAGTGTGCAATTATCTGTATTCATTATTTTTAATGGCAACAAATTAAATCAATCCGAAACTTACTTTACTCAAGTTCCATTTTGAACAACTATAAATATATATAATGTAGCATGTATGGGCGTTGACTAGTTTTTCACGAGCACTTGGAGAACATTAAATAGTTTATACTGATAAATTTATAACCTGACCAACCAACAGTGCAGTGAAAATACTAAATAAAAAAAACTCGACTTGTTGTCTTTATAATAATAAAAAAAAAAAGCGGGTAAGTGGGTAACGCTATGCTGTACATTAGGTACCGTGTGAATCACTATTATCTATTATAGGAGTGTTAAATTTGAATCCAACGATAGTTATTATTGTATACAAAAAACGATTCTGAACGAAGATGATTTGTCAGCCTAGGATATAATATTCAGTGGTTGGAGAAAAAGGTGGTTTATATTTTAATGGCCTGAATACACCAATATTTAAGTTCTTTTATAATTATTGTAAGCTAAACTTATGGAAAATCTCGTATTGAATTTTCAACTCTTAGCTACTTATACAAACATTCTTATGAATATCATACCTACAAAATAATTTGCGAATATTCATGGTTTTGACGAATTTTTGTTAATATTTGAACTTCAAATGCTAATAAAAAAATTGTGTCTATGTATTCTTATAATTTTTTAATCACTATAAGAATAACTTATGAGGAACTTGATATTTTGACTTTTTTGAGCTATTTATAGACAACTGAAATTTTCAAATTTTCTGAAAAATTCTTTTTGAAGTGTCGATAATCGATAAAATTCTTTTGGCCCTATCAAAATACTTGAATATCGAATACAAAGTTTCTCATAAGTTATTTTTATAGTGATTAAAAAATTATAGAATACATAGGCACAATTTTTTTTATTAGCATTTGAAGTTTAAATATTGACAAAAATTGATCAAATTTCTAAATATTTGCAAATTATTTTGTAGGTATAATTCATAAAGATGTTTGTATAGGTAACTAAAATTTTAAAATTCAATACGAGATTTTCTATAAGTTTAGCTTACAATAATTATAAAAGTACTTGAATTTTGATGTATTCAGGCCATTAAAACATAAACCATCTTTTTCACCAACCACTGAAAATTATATCCTAGGCTGACAAATTATCTTCGTTCAGAATCGTTTTTCGTATACAATGATTACTATCATTGAATTGAAATTTAATACTCCTATAATATATAATAGTGATCCACACGGCACCTAATGTACAGCAGAGCGTTACCCACTTGCCCGATTTTTTGAATTACAATCATATAAAAAAATCAATTTGGTCGAAAACTGGCTTTGCTTAAAAATTCCCGTTTTCCGTCATTTTTTTTTTTTTGTTTTCCTTGATTTTGTTAAAAACTGTTTGAAAATGTTTACTTTTGACCTTTGTTATGCATCAATAATATTCACTTTTCCATTGGAAATTAACCCCAAAGTTTGAAATTGGAGCATTATTTTGTCTAGTTATGCTGTACATAGACACAAAAAAAACACACATCATTGTAAAATCAATACATTCATCACTTCGTTCAGAATCTAAAAAAAAATACTGTTGATTTACTAACGGAACATTGAAAAATCATATCTAAAATGTATAATATTACAATCATTTATCGTTTCCATTTGATTACAATCATGGCTGGTAACCTTTAATAGAGATTATGCATTATAGTTTATGAATTAGTGGTAATGATTACTGAACCATCTGATCCATTATTTGAACACAAAGTATACAATTAACAAGCAATTAAAATATAAACTATCAATGGTTGATAGGATATGTTTAATGAATTTTTTTGTTATTATTATTTTTGGTTATATTTATTTTTTAAATCACCATCACGATTTTACTTAATTTTTACTGCATTAATCTCCAAATTCCCAGTATACAAACACTTATGTCATGTATATGATTATATAGGCTTAGTTGCTCCTACCCAGATAATTTTAATGTTGACATACTCGTATATAACCGATATCATTCTAGGACAATATGATATGTCAATATACATTACTAATACCCTTTGGCCTACACATGTACAGTAAAATTATACCCAAAACACACCACATTCACTATGTAATATGCTATAATGCATTCCTAATAAATATAATATTAAGGTATAAAACAAATAGATAGTATGAACAAATTGTATTTCATTTTAAATCGTTATCGAATTGAAAAAAAATATTTTATCCAATACACCTATATTATTGTTAACTTTACCGTAATTATTTGTTTCATCTGGAACAGTTAATACAGGTTGGTAGCATATACTAGTAGTCTTTTAACAAAATATTTTATGTAGTACTGTAGTTAATCAACTATAAGGTTCATTATGAACTACTTCCTTGAAATAAAACAGATATTCTACGAGTTCTACATTTAAAATACATGGAAATATTAACTGGTATCATAAATCGCAATTTATTATACAACTGTTTAAGTGTAGATACATACTATTTGTTAGTTATAATGATCTTTCATTTATTTTTTAACATGATAGTTATGATATATTATAATTCCAAATGATATGTTGAATTAAATATAATATACTAAAAAGTTATTTTATTTTATTGTTAAGATTATAAAATAAATACAACTTTTAATATTATTTAAGATGTAACAAATTTAAAATATTACTTAAAAGCCTACAATAAAAATAAAACATTAATGTATTAAATAAAATAATATAAGTATGGAGTCTTCTTAAAAGCTTTTAAAAGTCTACAAAAAATGTATTCGTGTATTATATATATATACTCGTCATTATCATTATACATCTTATGAACAGCGTTAGAAAATATCAACAAGCTTTCTTTTGCGTCTAGTTTCTTAAAATTGTATAGAAAAACTATATTTTCAACCACGAGAAACTAAAACCATTCTTTTGTTTCTGTTTAATTCGTATCTTACAAGCGCAAATATATAAAAGTGCGTCTTACTCGAGGATATTTCACACGATCCGTATTGTCTGCTTAAAAGGGTTTTAAATGTTCTCGAGGAAGTAATAATAATAATATAATATCATATTGTGCAAGTTGGATTTTTTTTTTTTATGTAGGAATATCTCCTCAGATTTAATTTTCTTGAGTAGTTTCTAGTTCAATTTCGATTTTTTTTTTGTCGTGTATGAAAGAGTAAAAAAAAATAATAATAATAAAAGTTGTGATGGTGGGGTTGTGGTAGCAAGAGGAAGAGATAAAAGGTAAAAATATTAAAGAAGTGCTACGGTTGTGGCAATAGGGTGACGTAGGAAGCTGGTGAATGGGAAGCCAATCTTCTCATGTCGCTTCATCTCCCCTGACGAACCGATTCAATATATAGTGTATATTATTTAGCTCACTGAAGGGAAAAAATTATGTACCGGAATGAGACATGAAACGTACGAACTACGCGTGGCCCGGATATTACTTTTCTACAGTTCTTCTCTGTGGTTTAGATTTTTGGGAAATATATGAACTCGGTATAAGCGAAATGGTTTTGCAGTTGGGCTACTTCTGGTCAGATACGTCGGAGGGAAGGATGATAATAAACAAGTACCAAATACATTACTGGGTGAAAATATTACATTCCCGTGACGTAAATGTGTGTATGGCTATTTGTGGCTTTTTATTTTTTCTCAAGCATTGCGGAACAACAAGTTATAAAGAAATATAAATTATTATTATACTATTATATATTAGTATAATTATAATATTGTATGTCTTTCTTTCTCCGTCTATCATTTTCATCTACACTATCATACTCAATATTCCGTTATCGCATTGTCTTACCCAAGACCTAAGTCTGCACGTAATTAATTTAGATGGGTGGGTGGTGCATATTAAAGGACTTGTCGAGCCAGTTGAAATTATAAATTCCGTTCGATGTGACCACTGTTGTTCAAGCCCCCGGGATGCTTAAACACTATTTAATATGCAAACGAAAGTATACATGCATTTTAGGGATGGAGAAAGGAGGAATTCATTATTTGCGCTTCCGGTATTGTTCCAGGAAACAAACCGGCAAACTAGAATATCAACGGTGGCGTCCCGGGCGTAAATCCAAAAGCCTTCCCCCAAAAACATTTTTTATTATATCTCCTTTTGATTTGAATGGGATCGTCAATTGCATCAAATAGGTAATATTTGTCAATAACAGGAGGATAATATGCAATCGAAATAACTTATCTATTTAAACATAAAAACACAAAGATACGTTATAGTATTATGTGTATCAAAATATTAAAATTAAAATAATGTATTTACACTTTTAATTTAAACGATACTTGTTAAATAGTAAATTAGGAAATATAAATATATATTTTTTATGTAAACACAAGTAAATTAAAATTTTTTTGTTGAAATATAATAATAATAACTTTATGTCAGTACACAAATTTAAACTAACAAATAATTACAAAAAAAAAAAAATAAGTTTTAAATAGTACTAATTGTAATGTCCGACATAATAAAATATTAAAATAAATAGTATGTTTTTGTGTCTTTAAAATTGTATTAATTAGTTAAACTTGATAATTCAATTTAAATGTATAATTATTGAAATTATTGCAAAAGTAAATGGACTTTTATTCTGTCAAGACTCACAGAAACGAACCGTTAAATATGAATATTACATCCAGTAAATAAAATTTAAAACTATCATATTTTATTATAAGTCATACGTGTACTTTAATTATTTAATAATCGAACTTATTAATGAGTGATATTCAATAATTCATTATTCATTCCTATATGACGTAACTTAAAAATATGATACTTTTGAAAATTTTCAATATTCCTCTTAACAAGGCTTAGGGATATATGATGGGACAAACCAACACTTTTTTATAGATTTAAAAAAAATTATTATTACATGTTCTATTAATTCAAAATAGTTTAATAGTTTGTTATAAATAACTAAAAGAAAAACATTGTATTATTGCAGACCCCAAAACGAACGTACTGAGTTCATTAAATATCTCTCTTAGTTATCCCATTAACATTAATAGATAAAATCATGTAATAAATTAATCTACTATTGAATATTTGATCCACATTAACTTTTTATATAATCTGGTATAGAATAAATAAAAATAATAGTTATTATATTAATATATCATTAATAAATGTTTTTTAGATTCAGAGCGGAGCGATGAATGTATTGATTTTACAATGTTGTGTGTTTTTTTTGTTTTTGTCTGTGTACACGAGGACGTGTCTAAATTATGCTTCGATTTTCAACTTCAGTAGTTCTTCCGATTCAAAAGTGAAACTAGTTGGTACATTGAGAAGGTTAAATTTTGAATTTCCCAATAGTTTTCAAAAGCACCGGGAAAAACAAAAAAAATAATAAGGTAAAATGGGAATTTCTACGCAAAACCAGTTTTCGACCAAATCGATTTTTTTTATGGTTGTAATTTAAAAAAAAATCACTGTAAATACTTGAAATTTTTAAAAAATGTTTGTGTTAATGTTATTTATATACAGTAAAATTTTGACTTTTTTGAGTTATTTATAGACCACTGAAATTTTCAATTTTTCTGAAATTTTTTTTTGAAGTGTCGATAATTTTTTTTTTGGCACGATTGAAATACTTGAAAATGTAATAGAAAGTTCTTCATAAGTTTTTCTTATAGTCATTAAGAAATTATAAAAATACAGTCACAATTTTTTTTTTTATTAGCATTTTAAGTTCAAATATTGACGAAAATTCGTCAAAACCATGAATATTTGCAAATTATTTTGTATGTATAATTCATAAAAATGTTTGTATAAGTAACTAAGAGTTGAAAATTCAATACGAGATTTTCCATTAGTTTAACTTATAATAATTATAAAAGAACTTAAATTCTGGTCTATTCAGGCCATTAAAACATAAACCACCTTTTTCACCAACCATTCGAAATTATATTCTAGGCTGACAAATCATCTCCGTTCAGAATCGTTTTTTGTATACCATGATAACTATCATTGGATTCAAATTTAACACTCCTATAATATATAATAGTAATCCACACGGCACCTAATGTATAGCAGAGCGGTACCCAATCACCCCATTTTTTCATCCTAACATTTATATATATATTTTTTTTTTTTTTGACCCATTTATTTATATAAAATATTACGTCTTACAATAATATTGAAAGCTATTTGATTCTTTATCTCAGATGTTAGGATGTCATCAAATTTTGATTTTAATTATGTGCCTGATCATTGTTTAAACAAAAAGAATATTTTCGGATATGATTATTTATTACCATTTATTACACGTTTTCAAACGTCCATTTGGTTTGGACAATAAATGTATTATTTTTTTTTTTTAATTTAATATAAATACTTAATATATGTGTTGTAATTTTAAAACTTATAATACACAAGAATATTATGCTAAAATAAGTATCATTATTATAATATAATTATAATAATATGTTCTTTGATTAGAAAAAAAGTCAATAACAATATGCTGATTATGTTTTGGCCTTTTATGAAACTTATTTATCGGTATCATAATATGATAATAAATTGTGGTGGAGGTTAGGTTTGTATTGGCGAAATATAGTCTATAATAATGTTTGCATGTATATTATATGTAAGATATATGGTAAGGTAAAAGTAATGACCGAACAAATGAAGCAGTTGGTGATAGAATGAAAAAGAGAGAGAGAGAAAAAAAGAGAGACAGTTATTGGGACATAGACACAGAGCGAGGGCTAGAGCTTATTATCGGAAAAATTGAAACATCTGGGGCATTGGCGGCAAAAGTGTATTGCGGAATGGAAAGTCATTTCACCGTTTCCATTAGAGGTAAGAGAAAAAAATGGTGTTTGCCCGCACGTACACACACACAAACACAAACACACACACACTTTATATACATAGAACCTAGTGGTCCATGAGCCAGTGTATGTGTGTATGTGGGATAGATGTGGCGGTACATGGAGGTGGAGACTTAACGCCCATTAAAACTTTACCCGATTTTAGCCCGTCATGTCCGAACTCAAGCTCGTTTCTTTTATTTTTATCGCCTCGATAAAAGTATTTTACTCGCACACCGTCGTCACCGAGTGCGGAGTTCGGTTTTCGTTTTTGGTCGACCTTAACCGCATTTTGAATATCATACTGACGTTTTCGTTGGAAATATATTTTCGTCATAAATATAGGTTATAAACGTCCTACACTATAACCACGACGACGATAATGATGATGATGATAATAATAATAATAATAAAAACATTATACAATACCTACTAGTTACTACACACGTATAAAATAAGTGTGTGTGTAATGTGTGGTTACGCATGTGGTTTATTCTAATATATTGTGGTCTCATATCGTAAAAACGATGTGGCAACCACGAAGAGTAGGCCTGGATAAGGTTAAGCGAATTTTACCTACATTATAATAATATCTGTACCGATACGCCCCCTCTCTCCAATCCCTCCATAACGCCAAATTGCGTTACGTTTCATTAGGTATGCCAATTCAGTGGCGGCATTTACAACGGCTTTCGTTATCTCCGTCGTCGCCAAACGTCCAACCAACACCTCTGGTACCTCCCCCTCTTCCACTCAACAGCCACTGGGTGCTTTATCGATTCGCCAAACCATTGCCGTTCTAATATTTAAGAGCGACCGATCGACGGTGGCAATCTGTAAAGTGGAGAACGGGTGGCAAACGAAAGCATATCAAAATTTTGTTTCACACACACACAGTACAACAGTTTACAGCACCTATATAATATTATAATGCATACTTATGGTAATGTCACGCCACCAGGATTTTCAGGGTTTTGCGAGAAAGCGAACGGAAAAGAAAGATACAGAGACGCACATACAAATAGAGAAAGAAAAAGAATGAATGAGGTAGAGAAGATAGGGGTAGGACGAAAGAAAGATATACTCCTCTAGTGCCTGTGACTACATTATGTATATATTTACATCGGATACGTTACCTTTAAATACGCGAACGGTTGTCTATTTATTATATCAAAGCATTTAGGACTCGTTATTTTGCTCGAGAAGGAAATAATAATATTTTACCGATACGCCTTTGTGTTATATGTGTACAGGCGGGTAATTTGTAATACAAATATAATATATTACGACATATTATACCTTATACCGGAAATTATGTTTTTTTTATATGTACATACATCATACATATACTATTTTAAAGAATACAATCGTTTCTAGATAGAATTGGCCGATTGGTAGCCTTCGTAGCAATAAACTTTGATAATAGTATCTAAGTGTTTTTTTTTTTGTTGCATAAAATGTTTAATTATTATTTAAATCAGTTGGGGACACGATGGTGGAGGAAGTAAATAATTATTCGTTTTATTGCAATGATCATATATTTTAGTAAAGAGGTAATTTTAAATTTTGAACCAAGACGCAAAATCCCTTCTCAGCCATAGAATTATTTCAAAATCCACTACTGATTTAAATTATACTCTCAAATATACAAAATAATACATCTCGTAATACATAATATTATCCACCACAGTTAAGAAGTACCTTCGTAGAACATAATGATAGTCATGTATTCAACTCAACAACCTAATTCGACTTTTGTATGAATCACGTTTGAATTTTAAATCATTTGTAAGAATTAGCTGGTAACATAAGTTCTGCTTTATGAATCAATAATAAGGAATAACTCAAAGTTGAATGTTTATTTTTTATTATATTTAAATATATTCAAGTACTATAGTATTATGTAGGTATCTAGTAAAGTGATGACTTTGTATTATATTTTTTATTACTATGTTAACTTAAACACAGATTTGATGATTAAATTCATAAAATATTAACGTGTATTGATATCAAAATTAAACTATTAAATAGTCATACTGACAGTAAATAAAATCTTTTGGTATAAGTCGTTCCTTGTATATATTTTTACTGCTTAGTGCTTAGGATGCGATAGTATGTCGATGATCAATAATTTTATTTTTCAATTTACCAATGTATTTATAAACCGCACGAGTATTTTAAATTTTATTATATTCAACCGTATCAATATAATATTATACCAACATTGTAGTTAATTATTATCTGGTTTTTATAGGAAATCTAAATTAGAAATATTAGAAATAATACAAAAACAAACTTAATTTATATTATTACATACAATAGGTATCGTACTGTTCAGCAAATATTCCAATATTTTAAGTTAACAAATTCATCTAATTATCAAAATATTTATCTAGTATTTATATTTTAATTAGTATAATGCATATTATAATAGTTAGCTGGTTAGGTAAGATTAAATTTTAGTAAATATAAAAACTTTATCTCAACAAAATTGGTAAAAGAAACTTTGGGAGGCAAGACAAACAAAAACATTTAACTTGTTTATATAAATAGTTTGATTTAAATAATTTAAAATTCTAAAAAGTAATATTTTTATTTTATTTTTTGTTTGGCGGATCACTATTTTGTTTTTAAATAAAATAATAAAAATATGATTTTGTTTATGAAGTTCTCCGAACAGTAGAATTATCTACGATGGCAGAGACTTAATAAGTGATATTATACTTAGTTGACAAACATAACTTTAAAGATATTTATTTAAAGTAATATTGTTGTTTAATAATAATTTATTGTAAATGAAACAACTTTACAAATTTAATTAAGTAATCAATTTATTGAATATATTATCATCTTTTTTAAAATGATACGATTGAATGTAAAATATCAGAGAAATAACTCAACTGTACATTATACAGCTTTTGATTTTGAGCGTATCTTTATAATAGTAGACTATAAATTATGATTTACATATGAATTCAATTATAAATTATTACAAATTTTAGTTAAGTTTAAAATAATATTGATATAAAATATCGTAATTTATTTGATAAATTCTTAAAATATTTTTGAATATCATGCATTATTTTTTTGTTAAGTACTTTATTCTAAATTTATTTTTCTCAATATTTTGATGGATTATTTTTTGGTAATTTTTTTTTTACTAAATGTTCAATAATAAATTTATTTGATGTTTCTTTAATTTTAAAAATTCATTAGATAGGAATTTTGAATTTTATTTTGCATTTTGATTTTTAAATTTCTGCTTAACTATGATTTTGAACTACAAAAAAGGTGTACCAATTGAATAAATTATTGTTTTTATTATCTAAAACTTTTAGTTTTATTTAATGTCCTACGATCTTATTTTTAAAATGTTCACTGTAACATTGTCCACAATTTCAATTGTTTTATATACTTTTTATCGCTTACTTGGATACATTTTTAGCTACTATTTTTCATCCTTAAAAATCTTGTATTTTGTCATATTAAATGTTAATTTTATTATTATAGAGGATCCATATGAAATCTTTGTTTGTAATAAACACTAGATAAAATTCAATTACAATTAATGTAGCCAACAGCTAATATAATGTTTATCATCACTATTTATCTTTTTCATCACCACTTTATTTCAATATTGAATTATATAATATGGTAGCGTTGTTTTGATACTTAAATCCATTAAAAACTACTTTTATGTAGCCGAGTGAGTCGATTGAAAATCTATCAAGTCAACTTGTCCATTATTATTAAAATGTTTAAATAACATAGATCTTACAAATATATTTTTTCCTGTTGTAATTATTTTAAGTTATGTGGATTATATAATATAATTTAGTATACTATCTATACGTTTTGGTATATAATATTATTATTTTTAAATGCATTATGACTGCCATTGATTCGATGCATATTGTTTTTTTCCTAGTTTTTAAAATTGTTTGATATTAAACATTACATTTGACATTGTTGTACGGTCTGGTATCGTTATTTTTATTTCGATGGTAATTAATAGCTAAACACTCACTCTTAAATTACATTTAATGGTAATTATATAAAATAATAAACTGTACCTACATGTCTCTAAATAATACTCAATTTTATTCAACTATTTTTTCTGACATTAGATAGCCCATAATAATTTAAAACTTGAATTGTCATTAGCTACTCTAAATATAATAAAAAAAAAAATAATAATAATAATAATAAATAATATCTTCATTATTCTATACTATACTTTAGTCGAAAATGTATAAAAAATGTTCCCATTCAAAATCGTGCAAAATAAATATAAAGAGTTGCTTGCAAAAAAAATAATTTATGATATTCTGCCGTAATCAAAATACAATACATTCAAATAATAAACAAATAAGAATAATATTCTGTTTAATTAATACAATTATTATTAATGACTAAACCATTTACAGTCTCTACACAAAAAGTCTGCAAATAAGCATGTAGATTAGATAAATATACCAACATTACCTTAATGCATATTTGGTCTAATATTTTAGAAAGAGACAAGTTTATTGTAGGTAGATAATGGATACAATTTAGATTAATGTATTTCCTTTTATTAATAATTGTTGAGAATAATTTACTTAAGTATTTTAATTTTTTTCAACACTATTTTGTATCTGCATGGATGCTAGCAATCATAATTTTTAATTTGTGTTTAAAACTTTTTCACTGGATATACTATATTTGTTTTAATTTTTAAAAACTTAAAGATAAATTTAAAATATTTTTTATTAAATTGATTATAGCCTTGCTTTACCGGTGAATAAATAAATATTATAATTTTGAATAAAAATAGTACTTATAACAAATTAAGTTTTACTATGAGTTAATTAAAAAACTATAAACTCTATAACAAAATAAATAAAACCCAAAAATATCTTAGTTACAAAATTGATAAATAAACTACCAAACTCAGGTTAAAAACTCGGATATCATTCTCAAAGACTCAATACTAAACAGATAAGTTATATATAAATAAATATATTATGTAAATACATATAGTGTAATTAAGTAAAATATTTTATTTTAGAAACACTATATGGATGTAAAAAATATTATAAAAAATTGTTTAAATTATTATTTTAATAGTATTAATATTACTAATAAATATATTCTGTTTAAATATGGTTTGTATTTTAATATATGTTATGATATTATTGTTATTCACATCTAGAACATCACTCAAATTCTCAAATTTCTACACTTAATTCTGACTTAATACCTGAAAATCCACCAAGGAGGCTTAAAATAAGATGGTGTAGTGACCTAAGCTATTATTCTTTATGATTAAAAAATAATAATTTAGTATAAAACAATAAAATTAAAGAAATTAAATAATCTGGTACATAGTGTAAACGAAGGATTACTTATATTTTTATGTAATTAATGTAATATTATTTTATCTCATATTCTTATGGCAAATAAACTTTTATTGATTAGGTATGTGTATTATTTATTAACAAAAAAATAAATAAATAAAACGATATAATTGTTGTTAATAATATTATACAATTATAATATTAATATTAATCAATTTATCTTCTAGAAGACATCAAATGAATCAAAGTATCACACATCGTTTTATTATTATTTTTTTTTTTTCATAAATCAATACCTATATAACATTTACCTATCATGTTTCTGGTTCGGCTGTGAAATGCAACCAAGTTGATTTAAAAAAAATACTTGTTGGGTTATTTTTTATTACTTTTTCTTAAGTTTTTTTTTAATTTTTTAATTTTTATGTTAATCGTTAATTAATTTTTGATTCAAAAACATTCTATTTTATGCATTGTCAACAATAAGTAGGTTGGATTTGTGAAATATCATATTGATATTGAGATTTAAAAAAGCTGCAAACTAAAAGGAAAACTAAATAATTATTTTAACTACCCTTTGTTTTTTTCTTTTTTTTTAATGCAAAAATAGTTGATTGCGAAAAATAAAAGTAAGTAGGTAGGTAGGTAGTAGGTATATATTAAATTTCTCCTGAAAAAAGCATTTATACGTTAAAAACAATAAAATAACCATTCAATTAAATTGAAAATGTGTACGTCTACATGTCAACATTTTATTATTCGTAATATTAGGTAAGTTTGTTTATGGTCGTAAAATATTACCGTTGTTCAATTAATATTCATCAGAGATATACAAAATTTCAAATTTATCGCAACAGCTATCATGATTTTTTTAATGATATATACTATATACCATTAAGTATATTATATAAAATATCTATAATCACTTAACATTAATTTTAATAACAACTTACAACGTGTGTAATAGCATATTATGTGCATTAATTTTACTCCGATCGTATTCATCTGCAATATTATAGTGTTGAGTATCTATACAGTGACATTGAGTTTTCACTGAATGTCATTCCCCTGGTTTATAAATAGCATATTGGATTAAAATCATGTTCTCATTGTTTCGTCCAATATTAAATGCATATTTCATCACGATATCGATTAATCCGGAAAATCATGTCTGAAAGTCTGTGTACATTGTAGAATATAACAACCACACCGAGGACGATGTAGTAAAAATCCTACACACTAACAGATATTGATAAGTGATGAAAAATTTCAGACATTGTCCGGAGAAATCGATTACGTCGGGCGTAACTCGAGAAAATTCACTCGGTGGAATATTATGTGAAAAAAAAAATGAAACGGTGACAGAGTTATTGGTACGTCATCGTCGTCGGATATACCTACTGCGATGACACAAAGAGAACGCTAACGAATATTATACCGTATATAAAAAAACCAAAGATAGAAGAAAATTCAATAATCTCTTCAACGACTTCGGGATGAGAAAAAGTCGTCCGAAAGAAAATATGAATTGTAAGCACAAGAACCGCGCTCGTTTATATCTTTAAAAAATCTACCCAGTGTGAATAGAGCCGTAATGGACATCTCGCAAATCGTAATCGCCAACCGCGACTTACTCAAATGATTTTAGGGGACAGTGGAAGAAAAATTATACGGAAACTTGGTTGATGACTTAGAAGAAAATATAGTGTTTCAGATTATTGACCGTTCAACAACGTTCCTATACAAGAACATAATAATAATATATTATTTATTGTGCAAATTATTCTTTATTGTTTTAAACGATTATGTGCAAAGTGTAATATTACGCATTGCTAGTCGAATATAATAGTTTTTATTGTGAAAGTATAATTGTTATGAATTCGTATAAATCATTTATTAATAGGTATAATAATTATAAAACAGACAATACATAATACCATTAGTTTTTTTAGAATTGGCAATATGAGTTGAGCACACATTAAAAATATTCGTATTATTCATTGAAATAAAAATATATTTTAAGTACATATCATAAAATGAAAAAAAAAAATTATTTTACTCTGCAAAGTGCAAAATATAAAACACTATACATACCCATCAATGTTTGTAATTTATCGTAAATTTCCAGTGTGAAAAAAATGTTTAATATGTTGTTATTCAATGTGTTATAAACTATCAAATATGATCTTGATCGCCACATGTTTAAATTTAAAATTTCATAAAATCAACGTTTTATCAAACATATAAATAAACACTAGCTACCTATCAAAATACGAATAAATTACATTTTTTACAAGAAGTGACATTTTAAATAATTCCATTCAAATGTATTTGTAAGACCAAACGCTATTCTTGATGCGTTGACTTTTAACGGAAAAAAAAAGAATTTATCCGTCAAACGAGGATTACACTTTTACTACGATTCACAAAAATTTAATACGACAAAGAAATCAAGCGACGGCAAAGGAATACGATTTACGATACGTCGAATCTGATTTACGATACTCCTCCCGAGACAGATTTAGTCTGGACAGCAGCCATCCCTGCTGTATGGTGGAAAAAATACAGCTACAACCCTGTTTTTTTGTACAACCAATACTAACTTTTACTCAAATCTATTTCGGACAATAGAGACGTTTCCGAACGATCGAAAATTGTCCTTGTCCGCATAAATAAGTCGAAAATGTGGACAGTAGAGACGATGATATAAGAATTACGACAGACGGTTGTTTAGACAAAATCAATATAATATAATATACATTTATGTATTATAATATGGACGACAACTGGTAGATAAATAATTTAATAATATACATTATTGTTATTGTTCAACAATTGCTATTTTCTGACTATAAATGTCTTCAATGCAATTTGATTGTGTATTATAAGTTTTATTATTAAACGTTACCTATACAAATGTTGATGTAACAAAATATTCTACAACAAACTGTTTGATTAAATTTTAAGCTTGAAAGGAAGCAAGACCTATATTTATATACCTACTGCTCGTATTGTAACTTGCAATTTGATTTGATAGTATAACTGAATGAGCCCATAGAGTCTCACTTAGTTATAGCCATATTTATTGATATTAATTCAAATACGTTAAATTTTTATACAATTATTAATTTTATAGTGTGAAAAGAATGATACATTAAAATAATAAAAAATTTTAAATTTATAAAAACTCATTTAAAAAATTAGTTTTAATGTAATTTTGCAATGGTTCAAAAAAAAAAAAAAATATATACTTAATAATGCTTATAAATTAACTGAATTAAAGTAGGTAGGTAGTAACCTACATTTAATTTTAGAATGACCTATTCTATATTATATTATGTAAAATAGTAATATTGTATTTTTAATATTTTAATTTGTTTTGACAATCACGTATTTAGGTTTTTCATTCAATACAAACTTATAGGTTTTTTTTCATGATTAGATTAAATATAATTTTGACATTTTAGGTTTATTATCTTGACCTTACATAATAATGCCATATTTTTATAATGGTTTTTAAATTAAATTAAATTAAAGTAAATATTTATTTATTACTGTAAATTATTTTTTATATTTTTTGAACTTTAAAATAAAATATTATGGTTAACTAAATTATAAAAACTATTGTTAAAAAACATTAATAACTTTAAATTAGTAAAAAATATTTCATGTATAATATGTATTCTGGTGATTACAATCTGCAGTTTAATCAACGTGGTCAATATTTCTTTATAGAGATAGAGGATGTTTTTAGGGTGATTTTTATCACTTACCAAGGAGAGGGAATATCGCGAATTTTGATTAAAAAATTTGTTTACATGATATGATTTTAAAACTAAAAATATATTTTTAATAAAATCATTCATAAATAAATTATTTTTTATAGTCACCTAAAATTGTTTGTGAAAATCATATTACTTAACACTTTATTTTAATTATGAAAATTAAATGAACAATTTACTTGTTCTTGGGATAGATTATTTATTAGTTTACGTTTAATAGATTACATCTTAAATTATATACATACATATTTTGTTATATTAAAGTAGGTATCTAATAAAACGGAAAATAATCTAAAAATAGTAATACCGATTTAAATAATAATAATAGCTCCATAATATCATCCGATATACTGTAATTTATTATTTGATGATGATCCAGTATCGAGGTTTAATTTTTAACTATACGAATTATGACTAAAGTATAATAATTGCAAATCCTAGCTTAGGTCAAAGGGGAAGGAGATTGCCAACCTACCTGTAACTCACCCGTAAGCGCTACATAATATAATATTATAGTTGGTATAGTAAACACATTTAGTTTATCAATGTCTGTATAATGTAGATTATTATATTATATTATATTATAATGTGTGTGTGTGAGTGTGTAAATGTGTATTTAGGAACATATAATATTATAAACGTCACACAACAATATTTCTCTGTGTTGAGTCTTGATTGAGTATTTACGGAAAAAAAGTACATAAAAATCGACACAAAAAACAACTCATCTGGAAATAAAATCGTGTTAAGCTTATATTACTATAATGATAAATTCAGTAATGTAATTATTGTTCAGTGTACTCGATCGATGTTTTCATGTGCTAAAAGTTTGACCTCCGAAAAAAAAAACGAAATTTTCTTCCGGTCGGCACACTATACCGACGTCTAATACACGTCATGTATATTTATAATAAATATATTTACTTATATTATATATGCGTGTATATGTATGTATATATTTATATACATATATACATCAATATTTATCATTACATTACCCTCGGATAAGTCGTTTTGATACGGCATAACCTCGAGGTATAGTCGTTTTGCAGGGTTTTGGTCACGCCATGTTTTATCGAACGCCCAGCACGAAAACGTCTCGCGTAAAACAATAAACGAAAATAATATTATTACCTATGACAGAACGTGCACTACCACATAACATTAAAATATTGTGTAGCGTATTGCCAAATTATATAAACCCACGGGCTACAAAATTTTTCGTACATGACTTTTCTAGTAAGTTTGTTTAATTTAATTCTCTATTTCTTTCTTTTTTTTTTTTTTTTTTAATCTAATTAAGTACATGTAGTACCTACACGTGTATGAATGTTCGCGATTTGTGGGTAGTTTTTCTTTCACCACGTGGTGACTACGTTTTCGTAAAAGCCTAAAAAGAGTACACACCCAAACTCGCTATACACAACATTTAGGGATACGACTTAATTTGTACACACGCGGTCCATGTCATTACGATTCTACACTGAAATGTGAGTACGGCGAGTTAAACATGAATACGAATTTTCCCGAAAAACCTCTTCTCTCTAAATGCTATTTGATTTAAAAACTATGCAGTCATTTTGCAGATTGTGAATACTTACATATTGATTTTTAGAATTTTCCAGAACGATTTATATAAAAACAAATGGGTGGAATCAACTTCAAAACAAATGGGTGGAATCAACTTCACTTAACTAATAATAACTACTTCAGTATTAAACTAGCCCTTTGCAAATTCTGAAAATCAATTTGCAAATAATTTACCAATTTAATGTAAATATTATGAAAACAATAAGATCGGAGTAAAATATACCAGCGACAGCCATTAAAAAATAATGTTTTTCTTTTTTGTTTTTTAACAATAATAAGCACGCTATTTAGCACAAATATTCAAAAGCAATTTGATAACATCAATATCCCAGATATTGAAAAAAATCGATAAGTTTTACAGCAAAAGGATTCATAAGCATAATCATACATAATAATTGTTGTTCAAAACCGATTTGAAAGTATTTACAAATTGATTTATCAAAATGACATATAATTATCAAAGAAATTGGTTTTGTTGTTAGGCTGACTTCATGTACGTGATTCAAGCGCACAGTGAATGGATACTGGTATAAGTATGGTTTTTATTAAATTTTATTTTTGCATTGTATGAATTGCAATACTTACGAGTATATAGCATACTCAATAAATATTAAATTGTTATCATAATTGTTTAAACGAAATTGATTTGAATAAAAATTATAATTTTAACACATTCATGCATAAATAATTATTATTGACGATAAGATTATTAAGAAATTATATATTACAAGCTTATATATTATCTATATCGTATCATCTTTGTATGATACTATAGTTTTTATGTTAAAATATAAAGGTTTTTTAATAGAGGTCAAGACGTCATATTTTATATTATACAATATCTTAAACTATTTAATTAATTTTAAATTCATCTATTTTCTGCGTTTTATACTAGTGTTTTTTTTTTTTTTTTTACAAAAAAATTGTATTTTTTAACTTTTTCAAGTTTGTTATTTTTTTGTTTATTATTATTATCTTTATAATTTTTTTCTTCTTAATTTTCCAAAGAAACAAAGTTAAATTTATACGTCTAAGTTCCAAAATTAAATTTTTCAATTGTGTATGGACGTGATACAGTAAGAGCTCAAAAATAATACCATGAATTAATAATATTGTAAATGAAAAGTAATATTTCATTCATCGATATCTTTGTCAGTGAAAACAGCATTCAATCTTTATCGGATAACCATCGAATCTCTATTTGATGGAAGTTATAAATTAAAATGATATGCATCTACATTACATTACATTGCAAATGAACAATATTATTATTACTTAATTATTTTATCGATTTGAAAATGACTATCGTTATAACATATTTATAGTATTACGCCTATAATATTATTTCCTGTCATTATAATATATTATAATATTATGGGTATGTAAAAACAATACATCTATATTAATATATATATATATATACATATTTTTCGGAGAGAGACAAGTCAAATAATATTGTTCTCATATACATTTCTCTTCGAAAACGTGTTATTTTCTCTATGGAAAATAATAATAATATTATACCGAACAACTGTGTGCTTCCGATATCAACGCGCAATGTTTTCTATTTATTGTTCCGTGACGTATGTAATATATTTTCTATCTTTATTTTTGCCCTTTAATATTTGCTTTTAAAATGAACCCATCTCTTCGCGCATATACTACACGTATATTGTTGTAGGTTTATTCCATCGCTATGTTACACCGGCATGATGTATAAAGGCGCCTTTGGTGTGGGTGCATATAATATAAATTTCATAATAATACATCAGTATAATAGTTCTGACAACAGTTTCAAACTGTACACGGAAAATATTATGAACATTATACGTATATATTATATTGTTATGCATACTGCAGACGAGTGTTGTACAAGTATTTTTGACTAGGTGTGCATACGCACATTATTATAATGTAAAATAGTTCAGTTTCCTTTGTAAAACGAGACGCCGAACATTGCCAGCCCTGCCGACGCACTGTCCCGCGTAATTGCATTTTAACCGAAAAATACCACGCGCGCACGCGTAGTCGTCGGTGTGCGGCCAACGAGAGGATAGCGGGGGGTCGAGTGTGGAAAAATAGCAAAGGATATATTATGTAGACTCGAAAAATAATAAGCGATGAGGGATTCTCCGTTTGTAACGTAATATTGTTATATTATTTTTGCTCGTTTGTAATTAATAACGGGCCCGCCGCTCCGAGTCCTGGTCGTTTTAATCGACGTCAACCCAAGTGGGGTCAGGCTATTTATCTTCTTTACACGCACACTAGAAAGGATTTTGTGACTTTTTTTTTTTAAGTGGAGGTGTGTTTTTGAAAAAAAAAAAAAAGAAAAAAGAAAAATGAACCTAGGCGCATTCGTCTTACGTGGAACAGATGGTGGTGCACAACTAACGAAACACAGCAAACGTTATATCAATCAATCTTCTTATTTTTTTTCCGCTCCAACCCTCCCAAACAACGTACTTTTTTTTCCATCAGCTTGACTTTTACAAAAACAATATACCTACACGAATCGAGAAATTAAACAAACTCACCTACGATACATACAATACAATAGGCTTTTTTCTATGTTTTCCGTCGTTTCCGTGTACATTTACATCCATGCACAACAGCTATCGCTAGAAACTGATTAAATAAAATAATATGCATAACATCAAAAAAATATATTGTACATGTATTGACTATAATTATTATTTACATACCATTGTTAATAGTGTAGTTTTAGCTTAATTCTTCGAATTCAAAACGCCCGCCGATCGGTAATATTTAGTATCTAAAATGTATGTTAAAATATTTATGCAAAAGTTATATTTCAAACAAATATTATGATAATATTTTGAACTTTAATTAAAATTAAGTACCGAATCATTATATTAAACAGTTATCAATTAATTTTTAATAACTTTTATTTATCAAACACTATTAAGATAATTTATATATGTACATAAAAAAATTATTATTTTTCAATAGTTATACTTAGTAAAATATTATTATATTTAACTTCGTAAGATATATAAAATACAAATTTATTCAAAAAACTATACAAAGTTTTGTAAAAGTACAGCAAAAAAAAAAAAAAAAAAATGTTCATAGTACTTAATAACTTATATAAAGTATACAACCGACGCGAAGAATGTATTATAGTTTATTATTGTTTTGTAAAGCCAACGCACGCTACGTAGTTTAAATTAATATAATATATAAAAGAAAAAATATAGTATAAATAGAAGGAAGTTTTTGATCGAGTGGAAATTATTAACGTTTTGTAAAGGCATACAATACAGCTAGTAGTCGACGGCTATAATATATTATATTCATAACCATAGTATTATACATAGGTATAAATATTATGGATATCGTTTTGATGATTATATAGTTTCCAGAGTGTATTCATCAAACGACTCATCATTACAGCAGAAACAGTATAGGGAAATGCAGTCAAATCTTTAAACGGCTTTTCCTTTGGGAATTTTACACATAATATGTTCAATTGTAAAAGTTAAGTATGCCTTGACCCCCCCCCTTCGTAGGACGACTCCCCTATCTGAGTATTTTTGTTTTCTAAACTTGTTTTACTTTTTATTATTTTCATTTTTCGATCTTTTTCCATTCCTTTAACGAAATGAAAATCCACTACAATAAATTCGGAGTTTTATAAGATTTGATCACGTTTTCTTGACCATGTGTGGTGGTTCAGTGGTAGAAGGAAAAAAAATATTAATCCGTGACGAGAATGACGATTGGAAAAAAACACACACACACATAATGGTTTTTAGATTTTCCGATTAGTTCATGTCTTTAATTTCGTTCTTTCAGTATTTTTGGGATGAGATTGGTGTGTATCTGTCTTCACCCGTTTCTGAAATAGTTATACAGCAGTTAAGTGTGTATTATTTAAACTATAATATACAGGCATTATATGTGAACCCCTTAAATTCGACTTCACAATTTATTATACGTTTCGATAAAACGCGCACATGGAAAGATTCATACAAATTTTCTTTTAGTTATAAATAAAAAAAAAACTTCAATACCAGCGTAACATAAAAACGGGACAAGAGTAAAATATATAGCAATCGTTTTGCTAAAGTGCTCTTGGTACTCATTTTTTCGTCGTTTGGTATTTTTTTTTTTTTTTATTTATTTATTTATTTTTTTTATTATTTGTATGTGCTTTATTTATTTATTATTATTATTTCGTTTTTTCGCCTCGAGACAACAACAACAAAAAACGGCAGTCGTGGAAGCCGCTTCAGCAGCAACGGCAAAGCAACCGACGAACGAGAACTACTCGAGTTTTAGTTTTAGTTCCCCGCTAGGACGATAAAAAAAAAAAAAAAGGAACGAGTAGGCGATAAAATAGCGTTTTTGCGTATGTTGCTCGAGGATAATAATAATAAAAAAGTCACATACATGTATATATTTATATAGATGACAAAAAGTACGAAAGTGGAAAGAAAACAAGACTCTGGCGTACAATAATACGCGTTTCATACGAACGACACCGATTTAATATCGAAAATGTCAATATTCAGACGTGATTGGTCCACGAGGGTGGTGTGGCGGGGGGAGAACAATGTGTATAATATAATATACATTCAGTCTGTTAAACTTTTAGGGCCATCGGAGCCATAGTGCGTAATATTATATTGTTCAATCCGTTTGCTTTACATAGAAAGTGTCAGAAAAATAATATAATAATATTATATGACATATGTATTTATACGTATTTGTTTTATTATTTGGTAAGCTCTTACTAAAACCAAATATAATATTATAATTAATTACAATATCCATTCCAGAATGCGTAACAGAATGTCAGTATTTAAGTAGGTATAATAAAATAACAGCTATAACCCCTACCTTTAAACTTACCTAAAGTGATGTTTTAAATTGGATACATTTAATTTATTCTTATCGATAATTGATATAACTTAAAAATATAAAAATAAATCATTAATATCAGTATTAAATACAATTTTTTATGAATTTTACCCATACAATTAAAAAAAAAAACGGGCAAGTGGGTACCGCTGTGCTGTACATTAGGAGGTGGGGTGGACCTCGGACTAGGGTAGGTTAAATTTGAATGCAATGATAGGTATCATTGTATACGAAAAACGATTCTGAACGGAGATGATTTGTCAGTCTAGACTCTAGAATATATTATATTTAAATATTGTCATATATTTTATTTTGAAACAAATATTTTATTTTTCAGTTAGGTTGCATTTGCATTTGGCATGGTTAATCAATTTTTCCAAAAAATTAATAGGTAACTAGATACATGTATTTATCTAGAATCTAGATCTATATAATGTTTGTTCTTTTTTTATAATATTCAAATGATCATAATTTATTTTGATTGAGCTAAAAAAATTTTATCGACACTTCAATAATATTTTTTCAGAAAAATTTGAAAATTTCAGTTGTCTATAAAAGCTCAAAAAAATTCAAAATATTTCGAAAATTAAATCACGTAAAGAAAACGCAAATCCTAATAACTGGTAAAATTTTCAAGTATCTACGACTTATACTTTTTGAATAATAACAAATATTTAAAATCGTTTGG